>JAKTQW010000224.1:0-60185 GCA_030579415.1 Pichia eremophila | reverse complement strand
AATTCTTTTTACATTTATTTAATAACTAGATTGAAATCGAAAAATCGGCTTGCGGGAAGTTTTAATTTAAACTTTTCTCTTTCTAATGAATCTATTAGTATTTAATCAATGTTACTGATGGTCTCAAACTAGTTGTAAATAGATTATAGAATATACACTATATGCTTACCTAATAATTATATAAATCATTACGTAATCCACGTATTATACTTAGGAAAAATTATTTCCCCCATATAAGGGGGTAATATTTTCATAGTTCTATACGCCTACTTTAATTTGAAACATGGGTTGAAATTTTTCAAACGGTCTATTTAACATGGTTTCTAAGGTGACGGATTCTTTTTTTTAATAATACCAAAAAATTTCTAGATATACCACTATACATGTTACTACACATAGTTTAAGGTTTATTGGAGAATGTCATAAATGAGTTATCCATTGCGATTTCATATGCAAGATCATTTTGAAAATCTAAATATAATTTAGCTGGATCACCTTCAACTGAGGCAGTATACATAGCTTCAGCTTCAGGTATGATTTGTTTAGCATTACCTGTATTAACTGCTGCTTCTGCTAATAATTGAGATTCACATGAATTTTCCATTAATGTGAACAAATAAGCTGCTTCATCAACAGTTTGACCTGCAGTTAATAACCCATGGTTTTGTAAAATAACTAATCTACTCTTTTCACCGGCTGCTTTAGCTATCGCTTCACCTTCACTGAGTTCAATTGCAACACCTCCAAATTCAGTATAGACAGCTTGTTGGTTATGAATAATACAGACATCTTGGTTTAACATCTCAAGTGGTTTACCAAAACATGAGAAAGTTTTACCAAATTTGGAGTGTGTATGGCAAGCAGCATTGATATCAGGTCTAGCCTTATGTAATGCTGAATGGATTGCAAATCCTGCTGCATTGATTGGTGCTGTGGTATTACCACCAACTAGATTACCATCTTCGTCAACTCTTACCATATCAGATGCCTTCAATAATGAGAAATGAATACCTAATGGGTTGATCCAGAAAGTGTTTGGTTCAACAGGATCTCTGACTGAAATGTGACCGGCAGAACCTTCAGTATAACCTCTTCTACCAAAGACTCTAAAAGCACCTGCCATGTGCTCTAAAATCCATTCTCTCTCCTTGTATGGATCGTCAAATTTTGGAATTGGATGGGGATTTGCATTACCGAAAGATAAGGTATCAACACCTGATTTACTTAATTTATAACCCTTGGTAGATGCAACTTCAACTGTTTCTGGGATATTTATTGTATTAATTGAAGTTTGAATATCGATCATTTTGCCTTATAAGAGATTTAAGAAGAGTTAATAATTTGTTTTCGGTAGCAAAGTAAGCTACTTAAATAAAGTAACAACGGTTTGTTATCTACACCGCTATCTAACATAACTCAGTCGCATATACCCTTTTGGGAAATATTAAAAAAGTAATCTCATTGCATTGATGTTTTAACAGTTAGTTAATAACCGATTCGTTAAAAAAGTTACTGTGTTTATAGCATGGTATAAAATGTGTATAAAAGGTTAGTTAGATATTTGAAAGAAGAAGGAAAGAATAATAGCAAAAGCGTTAAAAGTGAATGTATCGATGAAAAAATAGATTATACCTTCTGTGAAGCCTTTGTGAATGTCATGAAAGAATCATCATAATGTTTTTCTAAGGCAAGATCATTTTGGAATTCCATGTATAAGGTTTCTGGATCACCGTTCATGTAAGCAGTATAAGCAGCTTCAGATTCACCAATAATTTGCTTTTCCTTACCACCAGCAGCAGCTGCATCAGCAAGTAATTGAACTTCACATGAGTTTTCCATTAATGTGAATAAGTAACCTGCTTCATCAACAGTTTGACCTGCAGTTAATAATCCGTGATTTTGTAAGATAACACATTTATTCTTTTTACCAACTGCTCTAGCAATTGCTTCACCTTCTTCCTTTTCAATAGCAACACCACCAAAATCAGAATAAACACAGTGGGTGTTATATAAAGTACAAACATCTTGATTGATCATTTCTAATGGTTTACCAAATGCAGAATAAGTCTTACCATATTTAGAATGTGTGTGACAAGCAGCATTGATATCAGGTCTAGCCTTATGTAATGCTGAATGGATTGCAAATCCTGCTGCATTGATTGGTGCTGTGGTATTACCACCAACTAGATTACCATCTTCGTCAACTCTTACCATATCAGATGCCTTCAATAATGAGAAATGAATACCTAATGGGTTGATCCAGAAAGTGTTTGGTTCAACAGGATCTCTGACTGAAATGTGACCGGCAGAACCTTCAGTATAACCTCTTCTACCAAATACTCTAAAAACACCTGCCATATGTTCTAAAATCCATTCTCTCTCCTTGTATGGATCGTCAAATTTTGGAATTTGGTGTGGATTTGGATTACCCATTGAAATATTATGTGCACCTTGAGAGGTGACTGTATAACCTTTAGTTGAAGCTGGTTTTACTTCTGCTGGGACTACAGTAGATGTAGATGTTTCAGTTGCACTCATATTATTCTTAGATTGTAATTATTTACTGAAAAGAAATCACCATCGATAAGAGCATCAACTCATAAACTCTAATCATAAGAGAACTCTTTACCTTTTATACTGAAATTTTTCAATTCCGTAAAATTATTCCAAAAGCGGAAATTAGCGCTACACTGATAAAGAAATCTTACTATTATTCTTAAGTTTAATTATATTAACTTTAAGGACAGTGTATAGAATAAAAAGGTTTAAAAGATTATATAGACTTAGCTTAAAAATTATCCCATTTATCATCTTCATCATCATCTTTCTTAGAACCATTAAATTTAGTATTTCCCAGTCCTGGAAGACTTGTTTCCTTCGCAGGTCTTTGAATTCCAAATGCAGGTTTTGCAGTAACATCATCAGAATCTTGTGGATTACCCAATCCATCAAATAAACGTCCATATCCATTCTTTCCCGATTCTTCATAAAATTGTTGTTGTAATGCAGTACTTGTTTCACTAACTCTTTGTCCAAATTGTTCAACTGCTCTTTTAGCTTGAATTGTATAATCTTGTTCACCTAATTGTTTAACACCTGGTTGTATAACATTTTCATTAACTTCTTTAACAGATTTAGCAACAGTTGATGAAAATAATCCCCAACCTTTGGAAAATGTACCAACTGGATCACTTTGGAATGCCTCTAATGTAAATCCTGCTAATGATCCACCTCCATTATTTGAATTATTATTATTTGTATTAGGTGCTGGTGAACTACCAAAACCTTGATATTTACCACCCTTTGATGGTGGTAAATCTGATGGTCTAGAATCATTCACATTACCAAGTTTAGCAAAATACTGTTCATTTGCTTCCTTTTGTGATGATTTGAAATTTGAAGTACTATTGTTTTTACTGCTTATATTAGAAACATTATTGATATTATTATTATTATTGTTACTACTTTCATTTTCTGTGAATAATTCATCATTAGAATGATCTGGTTCTGTCCAATCTTCATCATTAATCGCAGCTGTTAATTTAGATTTATAATCTTCTGCAACATAATTATTATATTTTTTACTTGCAGGTAATGATAAATCAATTCCATGGGATGTAAAATATTCACCACAATTTTCATTACCACCAATTTCCATTCTTTTCAATTCTTCAGGTTTGAATTGATCCATTGTAATTGATCTAACAAATGAAATATGAACACCTAAACCACGATGAATACCTGCACATTCTAAACAAATGAAAATACCAAATTTTGGTGATGCCCATTGTGGGTTTGGAGCACTACAATCAAAACATTTCTTATTAGTTGGTTGCTTTTGTAATGCTAAAAGTTTTCTACGTGTATCAGGGTCAACACTCCATTGGTTTGACATAGTTACTTATTAAAAAATGAATTTCGAAGGTCAATCAATGATATCAAAAGATCTAGACTCTCCCTTTACTGTGAATATGCATTTTAACGTTTGATCTAATTCAATATTTACGTCCAAAGTTTCAAATATTGTAAAACATGCGTCGCGTCGTTCGTGATTATTGTAAAACAGCTCAACTTTAGTACTAATAATAACCATTGGTCTAGAGAGTGTTTAATAGTATAAATTGATATAGAGAACTATATGGCTTAAAGTGAAAGACACAATGTGTAGAGTAATCAAGTGAAAGAAAGAAAGGAAATAAAGGAAAGAAAGTTTGGTAAATAATTTGTATGTGTATGCTAGTGAAAACTATTTTGGTATATTTAAGATATTTTAGTTTAAAACCTGTATGTATATGATAAAGTAAGAAAATAATCCTTGGATATATAAATAATAATAATAATTGCCTGATTCTATATTCTAGATCTAATTTTAAATGTAGAAAACACTCAAAACAACATAAACTACTGAGTTAAGTAAAGTACCCATAAATGAATTTGGAACCATCGCAGCTGCATCATTTTTATGAGATGTTGAAGAAATTGATGAAACTGTACCTGAATTTGATGCATGTGTTGTAATCTTTGGTGGAGCAATTGAAATTGATGATAAAGTTTCCTTTTCTTCTATACCCTTTTCAGTTAATGCTGAAATCCATGTAGATAAATTAGAATTATCAATTGATGAATCTAATGATGTATCATTTGAAAGAAAAACTGTAATTGTACTATCTTGACTGAAAATGACACCACCTTTCATTGTTGCATCTGGAGTTCTTTCTAAATAACCGAAATTTTGTAAACCAGTTCCAATATCATCAGTACCTTGGAAATCATGAATAGTTGAGTAAAAATTATTTCTTTCAGTATAATTCATAACTTCGAAAATATCAAATTCACCTGAACCTGTATTCCATGAGGAACAATTACCATTTAAAGGATATTGAGAAGTTCTTAAGATATGAGCATTCAATAACCAAATTGCTGGCATATCATAACCATCAGTTTTATTTTTTTTATCATCTTCTGAAGTATCAGATGGTGCATTGAATTCAAAAAGGAACATTCTATTTAAACTACCACCAAAACCATGATATGCTTCACCATCAGTTCTATAAGCACCACAATCAGATGTACCATTACATTTAATACCTGAAGCAATAGCAAATTCTAATGCACTTGGGATTAAGACATCATCTAAAATTTTTGATGAATCTGATTTACTTAAACCATCAGATGAGACAAATGCAGCTGCATTACCAAGACATGTATTTTCATGACCATAATTAGCTAAGAAAGTAACATTATCAGCAGTTTTAGATTCTGAATCATAATAAGCTAATCTATTCCAAGAACCTGAACTTTGATTATCTTCATAATCTGAAGTAGTATAAAAACCGAACTTTTTTAAATTCATTGGACCTCTAAAATGAACGGTCATAGCATCATCTAATGGAGCTAATGGACCACTGAAGGTGAAAGGTTTTGATAAATCTTTTTCACAACTACAGTTACCATCAGATAATGCTTCAATTTTACTAACCGGGTAATAGTAACCTGAATAACCGACATTATCAAATTGTAAAATATCTGCTTCAGATGAAAATTTACTTGCTTGAGCGGTTAAAGCTAAAGCAGTGAGTGTGAGCAAAGTGTTCATATTTTATTGTATTTTAAAGAATGAAAGCTAACAAAAGTAAGATAAAGCAAAAGAAATAATCACAATAATACAAGTTAAAAAAGAAAAGAGATGTATCATTTACCCCTATTGGTAAAAACATCAACGGAATCCATCATGATATATGATTTTTTCAATTTCCTCGCTATTAAGGAAGAAAGAGGCGTAGTGCAACGTTTCTTCACTATATTTTCATTTAATAGTATATTATCAATATAATAAATTTTAATTTCGTATTATATTGATGTTATCATATTGGGAGGTATATACATGGCTTTGAATGTGATATGGAAAACTTTCAAAATGAGTAAACATCCTCAATCACAAACGCAAGTTTGGCAGATTTATCAACATGTCTTATCAACGGTAAATAATTCCTCGTTAAAACCCCTTTTTGTTGATTTTGTAGTACCTCAAACTACTTATTATGGTGTTTCATCATACATGAATCAATTACAACTCTCTTTTAGAGTAACTAACTCAGATGAGAAAGTAATTGTGGAAAAATTTGTCAAGGAAGGTTTGACACCCGTTGATGATGTTTCCTTTACATTTATGGAAAATGCAAAGAGTCGTGGTAAACCTGCTAGTGTAGAATAAATATACATATATATATATTGTAGGGCAATTACTATTGTATAATAGAATCTATAGTCATATTTGAATGAGTTTAATGATGTAAATTAACGTAGTACTGGGTGTTAGTTCATCAGCCGGTTTAATGTGGCGCATGGCATTGATGTTTTAGGTTAACATATAGATTTAGATGAAAATTAATAACGATTGAAAAGATTACCATGGTTTCTCTCCTTTTTCCAGGTATATCCTTTATAAATGACCGATAGTAGAGAGCGATCTGGTGATGATACAAAGGCTAAAAAGAATAAGAAATTGGAACTTTTTATAGTGATATTCACTCTTCAAAATTTGGAATCCGCTATCATTAAACAAACAGATTCAGATTCAGATTCTACATTTAAAGATCAACAAACTCAATTGTCTGAGTGTTTCACTCAATTAATGCTCCGTGGACCACAATTATTGAAAAATGAAGGGGGGAGAAAAGCTTTGTCAATATTTGTTAATTGTTGCATACAGATTTCAAATGTTAATGAAGAAGCCCTTTCAATGATTATTAGACGATTTGATAAGGCATATCTGAGGCACTTATTTCTATTAATATTTGAAAACACTGATGGAATCACTAATGAAAAGGAAACTTTAAAATCGATCTGGTATCAATTTTATTTAAATACAAGTGATGATTATATATTAAATAGTTTTTTTGGATATCTTTTTCAGTTGAAAGATAAATCTGGAGTTCTGGAATTTTTGATATCTCATCCAGATATTTTAGTAACATTTATTGCACGTCTCCTGCAAAATTTAAAATTAGGAGATCAAATCAATGACAAAAAAAGTATAGCAAAGCTAAAATACTGTCGAAATATATTGACTGCTCATATAAGTCTTTTCAATATTGATATTTTGGATTTTTTTGTTCAAACTTTGCATAGTACGGTATTAAATTGTATTTCCTCAACTAAAGAGATAAGGTGTTATGTCTATGGAATTTATGAAATGTTAGATCCTGTTTTCTTTGAAGCAGATGATTTAGCTACTTGTGCTAATATCGATAAAATCTTGCAACACGCAATTGAGATAAATGATATTGATTTCCAGAGATATATTGCTTTCCTAAGTAATAAAGCTAATGATATAAAATGGGTAACTAACTCAATACTTTCATTAGAGTCATTATTGTTCCGTGATATGAAAAATATTGCATATTCCTCATCATCTTCAAATAATACAAATTGGGATCAATTTATTCAATACCTTAAAGTTTTTGATATTTTACTACAGGGAAATCTGATGATTGAAAAACCACTTTTGAGATTGCTGTTTGATAAAATTTTAATTATCAATAAACTTATTATTCCTAAAACATATCATGATGAAGTTGTATTCCATTCCTGTCGAATAGTAACTTATGCTTATCAATTAGATTATGTTCCTTTTGATCATGTTAAATTTTTCCAGTTGCTCCTCTCATATGCGACATACTCAATAGAACCAACACTAAGAATGGTTTCCTCTGAAGCTTTGATTGCAATCATTGAATGGGACCCAACTTCAACATCATCTTTATTTGCTGAGGAGAAAATTGAATCAGTCAAACGTATCATAACATATACTACCAATACATCAAAGTATTATAAATTAACAAAAGAGATTTATGGTTTAAAGAATGGAAAAATTGATAGCTGGAACTTTATTGAACTAATTTATTTGTTTGCTAATTTTGAAACTACTGATTTGAAAATTTTAGCAGACTATCAAAACTTCATGCAAATCAACTACTCAAAAGAACTTAAAAACCAATTAGCTTCCCAATTTGAAAATATGTTGTCATCTAGTGGGTTTGAAGCTCCATTTCCTGGATTCCTGGAATTTTCTAAAAAAATATTTGGTTTTGTCTATGCAAAATATTTTACAACATTCAAAGAACAATTTACGCCATTATATCCTGCTCCATCTAAGTTAGAGATTAAAATTTATACTTTTATTCTGATGATTTCACATAAGAAGACATTTGCTGATTCTGATATCATGATAGTTGACATGTTTAGATACACAGACAAAGATATTATGCTTGCTCTTGGCGAAATTTTCAATACTTACAAAATTCCTACATTTATTTTGAAGGGTCTCGTTAAAGAACTATCAAAAGGAAATGATATTATGGCTAAATTCATGATAGAGTGTCCGCCATTAATTTCAAGTTTCAAAAATTCAGATCTTAAGTTTGATCTTTTCAAGATATGTATGAGGTTGCCATCTGAAAAAATTGTTCTAGTTGTTAGATTAACTCTAACTATAATGAATCAAACATCGGAAGCTAGTTTGGAAATTTTTCCTCCAGTCGGAAGAAATGATGGTCAATTTTATGCATTGTTAAGATCATGTGAATCCTCATATTTAAATTGGGATGCATCTTCCCGAATTAGCTTTTGGGAATCTTGTTTAAGTGGTTACTTTTCTGGTCCAAACTGTTCAGTGGACAAGCTTATAGATTTGATAAATCGATTTTTGACGTCACTAAAAGGTAACTCTGATTACGTTTTCATAAATGATGGTAATGTTATAACTTTGAGTAAAAATTTCTTTGATAATGCAACAGACGATCAATTGGATACTTTCTTAACTAAAAAAATAAAAGAGTTAAAGATGTTGAAATCAAATTCTAAGAGTAGTAAAAAGAGTTGTGAAAATGATAATGAGATTAAGCAAAATAATGATATTGAAGGTATATCTAAAACTCAAGATGTTAGATTAGCTGATTCAAATAAAACTATAAAAGTGTTGATCGAGGTCTTTCCAAATGGACGTAAAGTCAATAGTCTTGAAGGAGCAGATGATGATGATGAAATTTTGAAAAAGTTAACTCATGAAGAACGCAGGTTTTACTTTAAACAGAAACGTAAAGCCACTAAAAACCGTGAAGTTAAATCTAAAATAGTCAACTACTCAGATCATTTCATTTCAATAATCGTTGATGATTTATTTAAAGGTATATTCGATAAGAAGAAGAGTATAGGTGAATTAATTGGTGCTCTTTTTTATTCAAGCGTTAATTTTTCCAAAGCTTCAGATACACAAATAGCAGCAGTATTGTCTGCCTTTCATATTATGAAGAGTAAAGACAATCTATTAGCAATGCATCTCTATGTCACTTTTTGTACATACTTAAAAAAGAGGAAGTTGCTAACTCCTGGACTACAGAAACTCTCTCAAAAAGCCCAACAAATGACTTAACTAACATAGAACTTAGATTGACTATATAACAAGGATATATATTTTATAGAATAATGTGTTTAATCTATTTTTTTATTGGTTCATCTTCGGTTAATGTAGTGGTACTTGTGATAGTACCATCTAAAGCATCCTTCAAACTGATATTACCACTTCCTCTAGGTGCAGGTTTGGCTAAATACTTTCCTGGTTTCCAACCAATCATGTATACAAAACGATATGTTGCAGGTAAATGACCTGTAACCTTATCACCATGTAATTCTCTATATATAGGTTCAACAGCTAAAAGTAAATCTTTAGTTAAAGCAGGTGGACTCATCATAACTGAATTGTTTTCTCCCATTAATTGTAAATCTTCCATCAATGCAAGAACATTTGGATAATCAACAATTAATTCTTCTGCATCGACTGTTAACATCTGAAATCCAGCCTTTTGCATTAAATTACCAACATCTGATGATTCAACAAATGGTGAAATACGTGGAGATATACCACCACATCTTTCAATTTCAGCTAATTGAAGTGCTGTACGTAATTCAAAAAGTGTATCACCACCAAACATTGAACCAATAAAACATCCATCTGGTTTTAAACAATTGTATAACTTCTTGTAAACTTCTGGTAAATCATTGATCCAATGCATTGATAAATTAGATATGATTAAATCATATTGATTTTTTTCTGATAATTCTGGAACATCAAAATTTTCTTCATCTGCTACGATTCTTTCTAAATTTAACTCTTTATTGAAAGCTGAATCCATATCTTTAAAAAGTAATGATTGTGATGATTCAACTAGTAAGATTTTGCCTATTTTTGACTTAACTAATTCCCTATCTACCTTCCATTGAGGATCAACTAAATCTCTAGATGGATCACATAATAATCTTTCAAAATTACCTGAATGAGCTCCGAAATCTAAAACATTTGTAAAATCTGTCTTCAAAAATGCTAATCTATCAATGGTACGACGGTTAATCTCGTCACGTAAGTACTCTGCATGTTTGGAATTTGGATTGTATGCAGCTCTTTCTTTTTGTAAAAGTTTTACATGTCTGTCAAAAACTTTAATAGAGGAATTTCCTCCATTTGATGAATAATTTCTTCGAAAAAAAATATTCCTTAAACTTTTGAACATCGTCGAATGGGCAAGTACCAAATGCTTGTTTGAGAAATGTAAGTTATAGGCTGTAAGATAAAGAATAATGATCAATGTGCATGAAATTTTGGTTATTAAGAATTCTCCGCAGTACATGAAAAATCGTTGACTGAAAATTTCATCATGAATTCATGCATTACTCTTGATATCCACATATATAATTTTCTTTATATAGGGGCTTTATACGTTACAATGATAATAATATGATGCAAAATAATATTCGACAAGTGCTATTTAACAATTTAAAAGGAAAAACATCAAAAAATGCTAGTAGAATAACCCAAATTGAAGAAATTGTCAAGACATCGTCAGAACCACTTCCAAATAAAATGAAAAAAACTTTGGATATTTTAAATACAATTAATGCAGGAGAACGTATAGGGAGAGATATTACAAGTTTGGCCAATTTACTTTTTATGAAAGACCGTAGTGGGGAGTATAGTGAACAATACAAAGACTTCCTTAAAAATCATGGTTTGACAATTGGCTACTATGAAATACCTAGGCTCCTACACTATGGACAATATGAACAAGCATCTTTATTAGCACTAGCTGAATATAAAACACTATCAGAAAACCCAAAGCTTGAAGAGGATAAGTTGATGCATTCCTTATACTTCTATGCAATACTAGAAGAGGCATCAAAACGAAATGACACTATCATGTTGATTGAATTCATCAAACTTCTTGAAAAATCAAATATTTTAGCAGTTGCAAATTATGGAAATTTAATAGCCAACGCACTACTAAATGAAAATGTGGCACTTCTAGAGTTTATACTTCCAAAGGTGATGGCTAAAGTTTCTCTTACGGATAGTCATATAGAAAACCTTTTTGATTTAATTTTAAGAAATGAAAAAAATGATCTAGCTCTTCAATTATTGTCTATAGTTCAATCAGAAGATATCAAGAATAAATTATGTTTGAAATTACTATCAGGTTTAGAATTCAATAATTGTATGAACTACATGGAAAACTTGATAGAATCAAATACTCTAGTATTACCTCCTAACGATAAACTACCATCGTCTTTCATATCCATTTCAGATTTAAATGATTTTAATATAATAGATGAACATTTAGATATTCTCAAAAGCCTAAATTTAAAGGAAACTAAAAGAATGTACCTATTCTCTTTACTATCTTCCATTAATAATCAAAACAATCATTTAGGGTGTACAATAAGAATACTCAATGGTATAAGAGAAGAAACACATTTATTAACTGAAGAGCATCAAAAAATTATTTTCCAACAAATATCTAAATATTCTTATAAGTTAACAGGCATTAAACTAATGCATTATTTTAAGGCTTTAGGATTACCGATTTCAATGGATAACTATTTGAAGTTAGTTAAATGTCAGTTTGCTGGAACTGAAAACGAAACTGTTTACCATATTTTAGTGGAAACCATAAAAGAACATGATAAATTATCAACTGAAATTGTTGATTATTTGAAATTTATATCTACGAAGATAAATGATACTAAAATTTCTTATTTCTTTGATGTTGGTATCGACAATAAGAAAATCGAAGATATAAAAGTAAAAATTGATTACTCTTTCATAAATGACAATTTAGAACTCGAAAGAGAACGTCAAAAGGTTATCTATAAACCAATGAGGAACTTCCTTGAATATGATTATCGTGATGACATTGCATTATCTGATGCCCTTATACTTTGAAAGCTTTTAATTTTGATTCATGTATATATCCCTACTTATAATATGTTTTTTAGCGATTTGAAAAAATTTCCCAAAACTCTAAGTCTTTGGTTTCCCTCTCACCAGTATCTCATAAATATCATATTTGTAGCCGCGATCTTCCTCTATCCAATCATGAACTTAGTTTTTAGTTTCGGATAATATTGATGGAGTTATGAGCGTTTTTAGTTTTAAATTTGCGTTTTTCAACAAAGTCCTGTAATAAGGTCATTAACTGTGAGTACTTCGGACATGGCTCATTGTAATCTCCTCTCTTGGTTCTATTAGAAACTTTACGAACATATTGTTTACCTATTTTGTAGCATTCAAAAATTAATGATGAAAATAATGATTTTTTTTGTACTATTTTTAGGCACTTAATTTTGATTTTTAAAAAATTGGGATTTAAATCAAAAAATCTAGCTCCACAGTACACTAATTATTTTTTTTCTCTATCCAATGATATTGTTGGTTTTTTTTTAGCTATTCTGTTGAAAACACAAAACTGTACCGGAGTTAATGCTAAACTACTATGTAAAAACGGTGTTAAGCTACAACAAAAAGTGTGTCGTGATTTGAGTGAAAAAAATGCTTTTTTCAAGAGAAAATTGATTGAGATTATTACGTAAGATTATAAAGTTATTATAAGTAGGGTTTCTTAAATTGCCTGGACAAATTTTGGTTAATGCACAACATTTTGTCTGTCGTGGTTTTTTTACTCTATCAACATTTCTGTACTTTTAACTTATACTAACAACGGTGAATAAACTTTTCTTGGGCTTAGTAGGATACTATAGTTGCTAAAAACTATACTATATTTAAATTTTAGTTTAAAAACAATAAAACGAAGAGATATTATAACTGTTGTAAAATGACGAGCCACCTAGAAAGGGAAAATCACTGATTTTAGAGAATTTAGAAGATGGTTTATATTTTGTATTTATGTCTATGTTTCACCATCTTCAAAAAAAGAGTAAAATAAAGCTAAAGAAATAATGTGGCTATAGTAAGTGTAAAAATTATGTAGTTTATTGTTGAAAAGTAATAAATTAAAGTAAATTTAAGTTTCCGTTAAGATATTTCAAGAATTAAAAGGAATAAACAAGGAAATGATTTAAGTTTTATAAATACTAATTTGAGAAGTAAGTTATACAAGTGTAAATAATGGAAATTGCTGAAAAGCAAAACAAAGTTAATATAACATTGGTAGCTAAATACTCAGTTTTAATAAAGTTTTTGATTGGAGTTTCTGTTTCAATCTTTTTCAAAGCACGTAAATAGTTTTCGGTTTGTAAAGGTTTAACACCCTTTGGTAGATGTGCAGGATTTGGACATAACTCTTCAATAAACTGTTCAATTTCACCACATTTTATACCAATTGCAAGATAATTTGGATCAGAAACAGGACATTTATGATGAATAATCTTTAAGTAATGACTGAAAATTTCCAATACACCTTCATATGTTCTTGATTTTAATATTAGGTCACATGCAGTACCTTTTCTAATTTTAACGTTTTTCTTGAAAACATTCTTATTTTGGAAAACTTCTGCTAATGTTGCAATTGCCATTACTTGTGGAATAGCACAAAAACTAAATGCTGATGGATCATACGTCATAGTTAAATAAACAAGAACATCTTTAATATGTCCCATTGAGTTCAAAACCAGATCGGTTATACAATGAAGACCCTTTTCTTGATTTTCTGGTTTAGTAAAATCAGATAATTTATTAGCATATTTTGACCAAATTTCTTCAGGCCAGAATGATCTGCCATCATCTTGATCTTCTTTATAATCTCTTATAATATTAGTCTTTTGTAAGAATAAACCCATTGAGTTTGATAATTCCATTTTTTCAAGTAATTTAGAATCACTAAAACCTGACGCAACACATAGTTTAGTCAAGCCATGACCAACAAGACCTGCAACATAGAAACAATATAAATCATAGTCTTTAACAGTTTTAACACCATTTAAATTGAATTCTTCATTGTTAATATAGTCAGCCATACCATTACCCATCTTTTTAGTAATATCATTAATGATATCTTGATATTGAGGCTTTAATTTATGAAATTCTTTAAGAATTAGATTGAATTTAACAAGAACAATTCTGTCCTTTTCAGTAGGAGAGTTACCATCGAAAGTCCAATCTTTGAGTGCCAATTTTTCATAGAAATTTCTTAATAGTGGAATTTTAATCTTTGGATCAATACTCATATCATCTTCAACTGTATCCAAGGCTCTTAAAATAAGATAGAACAACATGATAGCGTTACGTAATTCTGGATTCAACTCCCTAATAACAGCTGCAAATGATCTTGAAGTTTTGTTTAATAACTCATAGCATGTCTTTTCAGACTCAGAAGTGATCTTTAAAGGATAAAGAGATCTCTTGAAACATTTTCTAATTAATTGATGATTTTGAAAGTTACCTGTTAGTATTTGGAAATTCTAGTAAAATTAATGAAATAAAATAAAGTAAAATAAAAATAATACATACAATTGAATAACAGATTTAAACTCTTCTGGATGAAGAGCTAGTTGAAGAAATTTACTCATAGTCAAATAAGTATACTATGCTGTATCAGTTAATGATATACCAATCAAGAAGTCAATATAATCAAGATAACTATAATATTGATTCATTAATCAACAGCAGGCTCTTGAAAATTTGTTCACTTTTCAACATGCGAATTATAAATTATAAATCTGTCGTACAGCGCTTCGTTCCGCTACGACACGTTAATTTGCATTCCCCATTGCTAAGAGCTTTATTGAACAGAAGGCTTTTCTCTGTGAAAGGACAAAATGGATGATCAGGAGCACGAGCACGAGCACGATGGGAATGAGTTTAAAATACACGAAGGAATTGTTTTAATTGTACATTTATCACCCACAATGTACTCAAAATTGGGAGTTATCTTTCAAACTTTCTTGAAATTGCTCAAAAATCTAATTAAAACAATGCCACATACAGGTCTGGGATTATATTTGGGTAATTGTACTAAAGAGAACGATCAAAACTCATCATATGAAATTGCAGAAGGGATTCATAGAGTTTTCAGACTTCAAGATTTAAATCAAGAAATGCTAAAGACGTTAAATCGATACTTAACTAGTGTCAAATCCATGGAATCTTTTCTTGAAGAATATGACAATGAATCAGACGAATGGAAGAAAATATTCCCATTGAAGGATTCCAATGTTAAAGAAAGTTTTGGTCATGGATTATATTCTCTATTACATCAATCTTTAGCTGATTTTAATAATATTCCAACAAAAACAGAGGAGTACACAAGTAGGAAAGTTTTCCTTTTTTCTGATCGTTATACCCCCTTTATTGACAATGAACAAATCAAGCTAAGAATAAAAAGTAAATTGAGAGATTTAAATGATTCAAAGGTTACGGTTTATCCATTTATTTTAGACGAAAATACCCAACAATCTTTTGTAAAGAGTGAAGTGGAGAGAAGTTTTGCAGAAGAAGAAACTGTTGACTTATGGGAGCTTAAGCAACTTTTTGATTTTCCAATGGATCTAGAATCGAAGAAGTTTTTACCAAATGTTTCTGAAATAGTGCTAGAATCACTTGAAGAGAGAATAATGAAGTATGCAACAGTACGGAGATTATTGTTTCAATGTCCATTGATATTTAAAGATATTAAAATAGCCGTGAAGGGAATAAATCCTTTTACTTCAGTTGAATGGAAGAAAGTCAATTTTTACAACCATAATAATAGGTTACATTATGCAATTCGAAAAAGTGTTCCTCAATGTAATAATAAAGATATTAAAAAGGATGAAATATGCAAAGCTTATCAAATTGCGGATCAGTATATGCCAGTAGATAAACAAATACAGAATGAATGTATGAAATTTGGTGA
Source organism: Pichia eremophila (assembly GCA_030579415.1). Taxonomy (NCBI): domain Eukaryota; kingdom Fungi; phylum Ascomycota; class Pichiomycetes; order Pichiales; family Pichiaceae; genus Pichia; species Pichia eremophila. The sequence continues at coordinate 44,004 of JAKTQW010000224.1, read as the reverse complement.
GAAAGAGAAGCCAATACTGCATGTTATTGGTACAAGAAAATTTGAGTATTTTAATCCGTCATATATCATAAATAAAGCATCATTTATGATTGCTGATGAAGATAAAGAACCTAATGACTCACAGGAGAAATTTGCAGCTCTATACAAATCAATATACAAGAAGAAAATGATGGTTTTATGTTGGGGTATGCCAAGAAAAGTTTCCTATCCTAGATTTTATTATTTGATTCCAACAAGTATAATGGATTCTGAATTCTTATCATTTGAAAGGTATCCACATGCTTTAGCAATGATTGAAGTTCCATTTGGTAACGAAATAAGAAAAGCACCGGAATTTGTAAACCAGCTAGATTCTATAAAGGAAATTGATGACAGTCATATGTTAGATTCACTTATTAGAGCTTCAACTATTGATAAATTTAAAACATTTTCCAATCCTTCATTGGCATGGAAGTTTAAAGTGATTGAAGATCATATTTTACAAGTGGAAGTCCCACAGAATGAAGGAGAATCAAATTTACAAGAGAAACAATTAGAGCTAGATGAAATGTTTCAATCAATGGAAGAGACTAAAAGAAAAATTGAGAAAAGCAAAGAACTTACGCAGATTATAGATAAACTATCAAATAGATATAATCAAATTTCCAATTATAATGAATTGAAGAGAGCCGATGAGGATATTGATACACATAATGTTAAAAAGATGAAAAAGCAAGATTCAAATAGAGATATTTTAAATGATGTTAAATGTGCATTACATTACCATAATTCGAAATTGAAAAACTGTACTAATGACATGCTTAGACTTTATATCAAGAGCAAAGGGGGTATGATTAAGACGGGTAAGAATAAGGGTGAAATGATCTCTAATATTGTGGAATATCTAGAGAAGAACCAGTTAATCTGACTTGTATAGAGATAGATAATGTTAGTGATTACGTAATTTTTAATTATTAATTTCAACAGTGTTTACGTAAAAACATTCATGTTATTTTATTAAAAGTTAGTGGATAAAGCATTCATTTGCAACTAAATCAGTAAGTTATACACATATTGATCATAGATAATGTGGAATAATAGCAATGAAGCATATCTGCTAAAACTATTATGCTATTATAAACCAATAGGAGAAAACACAGAGATATTATTGACAATTATTGAAAGTAGATTTAATGAAAAGTTTGAGTCTACGAATATTAAATTGGATGATATAAAGAGTAAAATTAACGAATATTATGATTTGAAAGGTTTAAGTGAGCTAAATATATCAAATACAATTGATGAAGTTAGTACAGAAACTAAAAAACAAACAAAGCATGTCGTAATAGATGAAGATAAAAACAAAGTTTTTGGAGAGTTATCATCTGAAACAAAAGTTAACGATGAAGAGGAGGATAGGAAGAAGAAGGACGTAGTTGATAACACCAATAATTTGAAAGATAAAGTTGAGTTGGAAGAAGATGTTAGTGAAGTACAACCTGACACAGGTAATACAAAGAAACCAGCTCAAATAGAAACCTCAAAAATCGAAACACCACCTTCAAATGTTACAGCACACGACGATTCAGCTAAGGAAGAAGCAGTTGAAAAGAAATATAAGGTAATGGATGAAAGTAAGGGTGAACATGAGACTGAAAAAGAAGTCAAAACCAAGGAAGATATGTCCAACCAAGATGAAAAAGATATTACTAAAGAACCTAATGAAAAAGAGGAGAATCAATTGAAGGAAGAAGAAGAAATTGCTGATACAGAAACTAAAGATAATAAGGATACAGATTCAAAGAATGAAAGAAGTGAAGAAAACGAGGAAGAGGAAGAGCCAGCCCATCTTACAAGATCACAAGCTAGAAAGTTACACATTGACATACAAAAAGAGACTGAACAAAACGAGAAAAAGACATCTCATTTGGAAGAAACAAGACGTAAACCAACAACCAGAAACAATTCAACTGATGAGGGTACACAATATAAAACGGAAGATGATATTTCAGATAAAGATGTTTCCATTCATGTAATAACAGATGAAGAATTATCAGATTCTACACCAAGACGTAGAGGTAGAAGGCGCTTACAAATGGATGATTCAACACCACGTCGAAGTACAAGATTGAACAGAAAATCTGTTGATTCAGATTCAGAAATTAAAAATGAGAAAGTTGAAATTTCAAGTGATGAAGAACCAACTGAATTTATTGGAAGGCGTACAAGAAGTAGTTCGAATACAAGAAATTCTGAATCCTGCAATGATGATGATCCGTTGAGACCATTAAGCAAAGGACGTAAACGTTCAACCACTAATGACCCTGTTGAAATTACTACAAAGCAAACTAGAAGAACGAGATCATTGAGTAAACATGATGATCTTAAACCTGGAGATGTCAAAAATAAAGACAATGAAAAGGATACCACAAAGGAAGCAGTCGCATCGAATGAAGAAGAAATCGAGTCACAAGTTGAAGAAGGAAATAATAGTGGTAATGAGAACGAAGGAGGAAATAATGAAAAACTTGAAGAAGAGCAAGAAGAAACAAATGATGAAGAAGGTCAAGAAAGTGAACAAGAAGAGTCCAATGCACCACGTAGATCACTGCGTAAGAGATCTATTGTAGCCAATGATGAGAAGATTGTTAAGAAACAAAAGGCTGAATCACCAGATCCAACAACTATAACAACGAGTACTGGTACAACATCTGTGACTCCAACACCTAAACGTCGTGGAAGGAAGCCTAAGAGTTTTTATGAAAATAATGAAACTGAACAAAATACGCCAACTCGTCGTTCAGCAAGACGTTAACAATGTTTATTAGAAATTATATTATCAAATTCTTTCTCTATTTTATATCTATTTTATATTTATTAATTATTTAAGCAAAGGTATAGAAGGAAAAAAACCCAAGGTAAAAGTATAATGTACATAGTTTTGTAATTTTGAATTACTGGTATTCTGAGTAAGTTGGTATATCCATGAATATACGTGGGAAATTTGTATTATGAAGAGCGAATTTTGAACCATCTTCATTAACACCCAATTCTAAATCTCCATTAAATTGTCTCTCAATGACAACATTAGTTTCATCATTATTTTCACTACCACTAAATTTTTTGGATATTTTTAAAAGTGGTTTAACTGATTTACCTAGATAATTATTTATTAATTCATCACCTTCTTTATCAGTATTACCTGCAAAACCCGAGTTAACCAAACTTCTAATAACCCAAGGGTTAATAATACCACTAAAATGTAATTCCCAATTTGTACCAACATAATTAGTAATTGTATTTTTCAGATCAATTAAACTTTGAATTGAAGTTGCATCAGTTCCAACAACTTGTGAAAAATCTAAATGAAGAACACGTAATTCAGGTAATTCCATATCATTTTCAACTTTATCAACAGCTAATTGGTAATCCTCATTACCACTATCACTGTTATCAATTTCATTGTCATCATGATTATAATGATGATTTGATGAGAAGATTCTATGTTTAAGACCAGATAAGAATTTCATATCCATTTTCCAGTTTTTAACATCTAATTTCCAATCTTTTTCATCTAATGAATATTCACACCATAATCTTTCTCTACCACTATCATGAGGTCTAAAAGATTTTCTAACTTTACTGATAATTTGATCAATTTGTGTTGAACAATTGGTATATATAAAACTTTCAGCCATCCTATAAACTAAAACACCAGTTGGAGGTTCTTCAACATTGATTTGATTATTAATATATGAAGTATGAACAAAACTTGGATTAAAACTTTCATTTGGCAGTGGAACCCATTTATAAACATAATTGTTATTATTATTAATATCAGAACTAGTATTATTTGGTAAACTTCTAACTGAATCAATTTCTAGAGTTTTAATATTTGAAGTTTCATTAAATGAATCTAGTTTATTACGGTTATATGAATCATATTCAGAATTTGAATCTTCACCTTCATTAATTTCATTATGATTTGATACATTAGATTGTAAAATAGGATTTGAAATCTTTGCAACTTTAACTCTACCCATAAAAGTACCATTAGTAATACACATTCTCCATAATAATTGAGCAGCAGATGCACACATTGCCCAATAAATACCATCTTCAATAGTTGCAAAGACGGCAATAAAGACACCAACAATGAAAATAATGAAATCAACAGGTGAAAACATGTAAAGTTTAGTAGTTAATTTATATGAAGCTAATAAACCTGTAACACAATGAATAATAATCGCACATAGAGTTGCACTTGGAATATAATAGAAACCATCAGTAAAACAATAAGTTGCTAATAAAACACAAGCACCAGTGAAAGCAGCCTTAAAAGGAGTTTTAACACCACATTTGGCAGATAATGCAGTTCTTGAGAATGAACCAGTAACAGGATAAGCACCAAAGAAAGTACCAATCATATTTGTGAAACCAATTGCAATAAATTCTTGATCAGGATTAACTCTATAACCATTAATTCTAGCAAAAGATTTTGAAATTGAGATATGTTCTAAAACCAAGACAATTGTACAAATTGGTAATTCTGAAGCTAATTTACTAGCTAAACCAGGTTGAGGAACAAATCTACCAACATGATTTAAACCTGAAGGAATAACACCAATGATTGAATAAGGTGCTTTTTCTTTATGAGGATGATATCTTAAAACACCGAATGAGATACAAGTTGAAATAACAATAACGACAGCAGTTCTAATATTTAAAATATAATTAAGAGCTAATTTAGTTTTTGGTTTATGTTCATACTTTTTAATTAGTCTTTCAAGAACGTATTGCCATAAATAAAGAATGAATAAATCAACTAAACCAAAAGCGGCATCAACTTTAGTATCAGGTAAATGTTTTAAGAAAGAAATTAAAGTTTGATAGGTTGAAGAATGTTTACCAGCTTTTTTACTAAAACCCATTAAACCAGCCAATTGACCACAGACAATATTAAATGCAGAACCAGTGGTAAAAGCCATAATAGCAGGCAATGAAATAAATTCCACTATGAAACCTAATCTTAAAAGACCTAAACCTAAAACGATACCACCACAAATAAGGGCTAAAGTAGTTGCAATTTCATTTGCGGAATATTCATCACCATATTTATTTTGAAATCTAACGATAATTTTACCAACTTCAGTACTTAAAACAGCAACTGGACCAATACAAATTTCTCTTGAAGTTGCAAAGAAGAAATAGAATAAAGCACCAATGAAAGCAGAATAAAGACCGAATTCAGGAGATAGATTAGCTAATTTAGCATAAGACATTGATTGTGGGACCAAAACAATTGCAACAGTTATACCAGTAATTAAATCTGATAAAACCCATTGCCAATGAGAAGGATAATGAGGAAACCATTCAATAACTGGGAAAATATCACGTAAATAAGAAATTGATCTTTGTTTTGGATTTTTGAACACATTTTTAACATAATCTGATGAAGTTACAACTTTTTCATCATCATAAGCAGGTATTCTATTATAATTATGCTGATCTGTCATATTGAATAATAGTATAAATATAAATATATATGATTATCTTATATATATGATTGTATGAGTTGATTTTTAATTTTTATTACTATTATAGTATGTTAGGTTAACTATAATTTATTCCAAGAAATAGGGAAAGGGTTGTAATGGTAGAATTAGATTAAAAAAGATATGGAATAAATAAGATGAGAACGAGATGAGATGAGATGAGATGGGATGAGTAACGGACGATATTTAAGTTAAATTAAAAGTGTGGGAATACATGGCTTAAATATAAACTCTGTGGATATACTTGAAGATAATAAAATTATTAATCCAATATATATTAAACAAACTTTATTATTACAATAACTGATGATATTTTAAAAGGGACATGAATTGATGTAATGCAAATTTAATAATATTTAAGATGACGAGTAGTTACCCTATTAGGAAATTATTTTAATATTCAGAAAATTTTTCAGTAAATTTTCATTGTGGCGCTTATATTAATTTTTGAATTACTGTGGCTTATATAAATACTGTGGTGTTTCTCAATAAAACTTTCTAAAAATCTTTGAAAATGCCAATGTCACGTGAAACCATTACGAATTTTTTTTATTTAAATACATCAATTCGAATCCTAAATAAAGCAAAAAAATCCTTAAAAAATCTTTTAAAAATATCATAATAAAATAAAAAACGCGTGTTTCATAACCGAAATTAAATTAAAATTAACTTAGGAAACTGAAAAATTTATTTATTTCTATTATTGTTTACTATTCAACTTTTGATAACTGAGATGAATCAAGGCTGAAAATAGAAATTATTAGTAAATCAATCTTGATCTGTACCTTTTTATATTTCTTTCCTATATGTCTCCCTTTATTTATTCCTTTTTCCCTAATAAAGCCTTCTAATAGGTTTAAAAAATGCATCTATAATGAACTCTACAACCCAACTATCGTTAGAAAAACATCAAATAACAAATAAACCTTCAATTATATTCGATGATCCTCAACAAATTACTTTTGATAATATAAAGGGTGAACATAATTATAGAGAATGTTCATTCTTTAATATTTTAAGTTATTTTTTTCTGTTACTTGGTGTAGTTTTACAATTATTATTCTTAGCTTCGGATGTTTTCACTTTAGTTCAAATTTATGCTCTGAAAAATTGGAATAGCTCTCATACAATTACTTATATTCCCATATTAGCTTATAAAATTGTCTTCACTGTTTGTATTGGTATTTCATTCCTTTATTTTATATTCTTTTGGATTCTTGGGGCAATCATTCAACATAGAAATAAAATTGTATCTTCTTATTTACATTCAGGTGCAAGACATATAGATTCTTTGAAAAGTTATGAAAGATTTTGTATTTATGAAAAAATTCAAAGTAAAAATTTACGTGAATGGTTATGTTTATCAATTTATACATCATATCATTATGATTTAATTAATTGGATATTTGCAGATTCTCCAAGACAAATCTTAAATGGTGCAACAATTGCATATGTTATCTCAAATAAATTTACAAGTGGTAATCTAAAAGCTGTTATCTCAGCAATTGCTAAAAATGATAAAAAGGAAGCTGTCCTTTTATCATTTATGTTTTTCTCTTTTATAGTTTGGTTGGTTTTCACTTGTAAGAATATTATAATCATACTATCTTCAATTTGTATTATTTCAACTTCAAAGAGGAAATATAATAAAAAATTTAATAATTATTGTTTTGATATTGTTGCTCAACGTGTATCTCAATTATATGAAAAGAAAGCTCAATTAGTTGAAAAAGAACAATCAAAGAGAAGAAAAGTTCCTTCATTTTTGAATAATCCTGATTTAGATAAAGAATTTAATGAGTTAGATGAATTTAATTATGATGATGTACCAATGAATAATATATTGGATAATTCAATGAATCATTCAACTACCAATCCATTTGAAAAACCTTATAATTATAATATGAATGAATCAATTGTATCAATAGATAAATCAAATCATTTAAATATAGGACTGACTGATTTACCAATGTCACATTCAAGAGTTAATTTAGTTAATAAATCAATTTCAAATATACACAACAATTCAGATTTTGATCATTTTAATAATAACAATAACTATAATAACTATAATAACTATAATAACACAGAAACAAACTACAATTCTTCTTATAATGCAGATCAAAATATAATAAATCCATTCATAACTGAACAATTGGTAGATAATACAAATAGAGATAGTTACATTTATATTCCATCTAAAGTATATGATGAAGCATATCATCAAAAGAATGATCCAATGTTATCATCTAAAAGATATGAAAATAGATCTCCTATAGACGTTTATGAAAATGAACCAAACAATGAAAACTATAATAATCAAGAAGATAACGAGGATTCATTTGATAGTAAAACCAATCTTCAAGAATCAAATCAACTTTATGGATCAAGAGGTTTAATTTTTAAACGTGATATCATTTAACCAGGCAAAATTTATAACATAACATACACTCTTTTTACTACTAATTTACGACTACTTTTTTTTTCTAAGCATTAATATATTACCAATATCTATATACACTATCCATTATCATTGTAACCTAAATGGTTTTATCTTAAAATGTAAAGAAATTAAGGAATAAACTAAAGTTTTCAAATCTTGTGCAAGATAATAAAAAATTTTCAAACTTTCCTTTTCTTCTTCATTACGAATTGATGAAAGTGATACAATAGTCTTTGTTTTAAATAATTTCTTATTCTTACCATACCTTATCTCAATTTCTTGCTTTGATTCCCTTGTAGCTTTTGGCCAATTTCTATCACTCTCTAATAAAATTTGACTTTTTCGTATTATATCAATAAATTCTTGTAATACTAATATTGATACTTTAATTTCTTTCTTAATTAAATCTTCATTTCTATAATTTGTCTGATTTGCGTATCTTAAAGTTGCAAATTTCTCCCTTGGTTCATGTCGTATATCAAATTCAAGAAATTCATGTCCGAGTTCAATGTCTCTAAATCCACCTGAATAAAATCTAAAATAAAATTCTTTATTTCTCTCTACTGGATCAATGTCAAATGAATTATTCATTAGAAGTGATTATATCTTGACACTATATATGACCAGTACCTTAATGAACCCCATGTAAAGGTTCCACATCAATATATACTCATGTAACAGATAAATTCCAATTGTCCAACGACCAAACGACGCAAAGATTAAATAGTTGTGAATTTTTGAATAATTTCCAATAATTTCAGCATCCACCATGATTTCGGTGACTATTATAACATCGATCTTTAAGTTACAGAATATTATATTACTGTTTCAAAGAATATTTCCTTTTAGTTGATTAATCAATCTAATATGTCTGAACTTACACCAGATCAACAATTTGAACTTATAACTAGAAACTTACAAGAAGTTCTTAATCCACAAATTATTAAAAATGTCCTTGAAGTTGAAAAGAGACCTTTAAAAGTTTATTGGGGTACTGCACCAACTGGTAAACCACATTGTGGTTATTTTGTTCCAATGATTAAATTAGCACATTTATTAAAAGCAGGTGTTGAAGTTACCGTTTTAGTTGCTGATTTACATGCTTTCTTAGATAATATGAAAGCTCCGTTAGAAGTTGTTCAACATAGAGCTAAATATTATGAATTTGTTATTAAATCAATTTTAACTTCAATTAATGTCCCAGTTGAAAGATTAAAGTTTGTTCTTGGTTCATCTTATCAACTTACACCAGAATATACTTTAGATTTATTCAAATTATCAAATTTTGTTTCACAAAATGATGCGAAGAGAGCAGGTGCAGATGTTGTTAAACAAGTTGCAAATCCTTTACTTTCAGGTTTAATTTATCCTTTAATGCAAGTTTTAGATGAAGAATATTTGAAAGTTGATGTTCAATTAGGTGGTGTTGATCAAAGAAAGATTTTCGTTTTAGCAGAAGAAAATATTCAATCTTTAGGTTATAAAAAGAGAGCTCATTTAATGAATCGTATGGTTCCAGGTTTAATGCAGGGTGGTAAAATGTCCGCTTCTGATCCAAATTCTAAAATTGATTTATTAGAAGAACCAAAAACTGTTAAGAAGAAGATTAATCAAGCTTTCTGTGCACCTGGTAATATTGAAGATAATGGTTTATTAGCATTCGTTAAAAATGTTTTAGGTCCAATCCATGAATTAAAATATGGTGATGGTACTTTTGAATTCTCCATTGATAGACCAGATAAATATGGTGGTCCAATAACTTTTAATACATACCAAGAACTGGAAGATAGTTTTACAAAGGAGGAATTATCACCAGTTGATTTAAAATCCGGTGTTGCAGATGCTATTAATGTTTTATTAGCACCAATTATTGATGAATATAAGAAGAATAAAGATTTCCAAGATGCTGAAGCAGCAGGTTATCCTGCTCCAGTTGCTGAAAAGAAGAAAGTAAAGAAAGTTAAGGATAGAGGTTCAAGATATCCTGGTGCAAAGGAAGGATTACCAGCTGCAAATTCTGCTTCAGTTGAAGCAGTTGCTGAAAAACTGGAAGAAACTAATCTATAAGGATGCTTTCTTTTCTACTCTATACGTTTACCTTTTAGCATTTTTCACAGTATATAATAGATCTTAACACTGAACTCAGCTTACTGCTTGTAAATATACATGTAATCACTTGATATAGTCATAATTTGCTTAAAACTGCATATATATATAATGGAGAAGTCTAAATAAGGTAAATATATAATTAACCGCGCAGAATCTCAAATTATTAAGATTTAAATTTATTTGGATCTTCACCTTATTTACGTTCTTTAAGTTTTATTTCATCAATTTAACTGCCCATTTTAATCATATCTACTACTTAGTAGCCACAAAAACATTTACTAGTATAACTGATTTGATATAGTTACATGCCAAACAGTAAAAAGTATCAAAAAGCACCAGATCTCAACTCTGGTGAACTAAATACCTCAAATGCAGCAACATTTCAAGAACAACCACCGAAAAAGAGGAGTAATTTAGCATGTACAACATGTAGAAATAGACATATTAAATGTGATGGCGCTGGAAAACAATGCTCACGCTGTAAACAGTTTAATTTAGTTTGTGAATATACAGAAGCTGAAAAGAAAGTTGTTATCAGTATTAAATATTTAGATAGATTACAACAACAAATTTCAAAACTTAAAAATGAAAATGCTAATCTTAGATCATTAAATAAATCAGCTAATTTAAGTAATACAAGCATTGATTCACAATTAAAATTTAATAATCATACAAAGAATCAAACTTTTGCTAATGGTAATGCCAAAAATAACAACATTTCAGCTAATGAACATGAAACTACTGATAGCTCAACAAAACTAGATAATGATAAAAAATCACAGGAATTCATTTCTCCATTCCTTGAAAAGAACGGTCATTTGATTCATTCAAGAACTGGTGAACGATTATATATTGGATCATCATCAATGACTCTTTTTGGTTTAGAAATTAATAAATTAGTTAAACCAATACTTGCAAGTATGAATAATGAATCAAATAAAGGTCAAACAGATTCTCATAATAATATAAATGGTAATTCATCAAACAATGAAACTATATTGGAGAAAGAAGGTAATGCTTATAGAATTATGTTAGGTAAAACTACTTCACGACCGGGGATTGATGTTAATTTTACATTACCAAGTTACAGTTACGCCATGCTTTTAGTTGATTCATTTATTTCTTATAATGATGGATGCTTTTATTTTTTCAATGAAGGTTTGGTGAAGGAGAATTTAAGAAGAATTTATAATGATGATACTAATAATGGATTCAAACTGGATTATGGTATTGATAGTATTAATAGCGCAACAGAGAAAGATCCAACATTAGAAACTATTTGGTTTTGTAAATTACTTTTGATTTTTGCAATAGGTGAAATGTATTTAGGAACTGCAAACTATTTGAATGGTTATAAAATAAATGATAAGAATAAAAGAAAGAAACAAAAACTTAATGATAAACAATCTAACCCTCAGGATTCAGAAAGTAATGAATCATCACCAAATGAACTAATCTCAACAGCACCTAACAATAAGAAACATAAGAAACATAAAAATACAAAACTTCCAGGATCAGGATTTTTTAATCAAGCAAGCGATTTATTTACAGGTTTATTCTCAAGTGGGTCAATTGATAATTGTATAAGGGAAGGTGGAATTGAAGTTTTATTATTATATGCATTCTATTTACAAGTTGCCGACTGTACATCAGCATCATACTTTTATTTTGGAATTGCCTTAAGAGCATCATTGTTATTAGGATTACATGTTGATATAGGAAAGGATACGATAACTAAATATGAACTTGAACATAGAAGAAGATTATGGTGGACTGTTTATATGTACGAGAGAATGTTAGCTTCAAAGGCTGGATTACCTTTGTCTTTAACAGATGAAGATATATTGACAGAATTACCAGGAGATTTTGATATGTCAAATCCACAACCAGGTTGTGAAAATTATATCTTTCCAGAAGCTGAATTCATCAGTAATTGTGTCAAAATAACTCAAATTAATGCAAACATTCTACGAAAACTTTATACCCGTCAACCATCATCAAATATTTTACCAGTTGTTCACGAATTAGTGGTCTCTTTACTCACATGGAAGAAAGGATTACCAGATGAGATTAATTGTGATTACTCTGCACCTAAACTTGATATTTCAAGACTTGTGGTCAATATGATGACAGAATATTTCCAAGGTGTTAATTTAGCAGTTAGACCATTATTATTTCATTTTGTATCCACAAACTTAAAATCATCCAACCCTAAAGAAGGTAAATTTTTAGATTTATCTAAGTATTCACCAGTAATTCTGGCATTATTAAATGCATCATTTCAGGCATCAATTAATACCATTCGATCTCTATGGGCATTAGTTCCTGAAAATATGGTTGCAATGTTTGGATATATGGATAGAGAATATTTATTTAATGCTACTGCAACACTTGTATTATTTGATGCAACATTTGGAGTTTATGAAGCAACTAAGGAACATTTAGATCATGCATTAACATTATTTACCAAAATGAGAAATTTAGGTAATCATCCAGCAACTTTAAGAAGAGAACAAATACTCAAACTCATGTCAATTTTAAATTTTAATGGTGCAATGAGTGAATTAATTGAGAAACATACAGATAATTTATATGCTCCATTATCATTTGCTAATATTGATGATTCATATGGTCGTAAAATGAGTGTTAATAGTTCATCAACTAGTACGTTCCAATATAATGAAAAATTTACCAATCCTATTCCAAATCATACTTCAACAAATATGATGCATCATCCTTCACTTGATAAAAATAACAGTCATAATAATACTATTAATAAAACCAGTTTTGCAAACTCACCAAATAATGGTAAACCAACATTTGATTCATTGAAACATTTAAGTAATAGTACCGAATTTACAGTACAACAATTCCGTGATTTCCAAGAACAACAGCAAAGAGAGAAGAATCAATATAACAATTTAAATACAAATCATAATCATAATACAATACCAGGGAATCATCCAAATCCAATAATTGATAATGATTTTTCATCATTTATTGTAAATAATAGTAATCACCATGGCTTTGAGTCAAATCAAAATTCAAATGGTAAAGAAGTTGACAGTACTCCGAACTTAGTGCCATTTTCTCCAAGTTTATCATTAATGTTTAATCATGTTGATGATATACCTGATTTTGATCAATTATCATCAACTACAAAAGATTTAGAATTATGGAATGATATTACACATCAAGCTGCTTGGTTACAAAATGATATTGGAAGTGGAATGGATTTAGGAGATTTTAAATAAATCTGAACCTCGATGAATTCTTTAAAAAACAAGAAAATTAATTACACTAAACATATCCTATATAAAATATAAAATTATATAATTACTTAAGCAAAGCAAAGTAAAAACAGAGTAGACTAAATAATGTCTAATGTAATATATAGCTCAGGTAATTAACTTAAATAGAGAAATAAAACAAACACAAATAAATTTTCAAAAAAAAGTTAATAATTTGATTTGATCAACTTATTAAAAAAAAATTGAAAAGATGAAAAAGAAAGAAAGAACATTAAAAATTTTGACAAAGCAATAAAATAATTAAGTTGTCTTTTTAACCCCAATTAAAAAATATTAATATTAATATTGAATGTCACGAATACCAAAGAAATGAATCAGTCGTAAAATTAATTTTCAACTGGTGCTGCCGCTTCTTCAGCTGGTGCTTCAGTTGGTTCTTCATTCTTAAAAGATTGGTAAACATTAATTGCTTCATCAAGTTGTTCATTGAAGACGTTTTCATCTTCTAAGATAGAAACAACTTGTTCATTTTCCATTGATAAAAGCATACCAGTGATTTTACCAATAACATTTGGATCTTTAACTTTATGAGATTCAGAAATCTTTTGGTAAATTTGGTTACCTAAGTAATTCTTTTGTTGTTCAACTGGAATTTGGGAAAGAATTTGAGATAATGATTGTTCATCTTTATTAAATTTTCTTGGTTGTTGTTGCATTTGATTTGGTCTGTTTTGGTAAAATCTTTGTTGTTGCATTCTACCTTGTTGATAATCGTTATAAACTGGTTGAACATAGACTGGAACTGGTTGACCGTTAACAACTCTAAAATTTGGCATTTGTTGATCTGGTCTTGCACCACCTTGAGGCATCATCATTGGGTTTTGTGCATTTGGGAATGGTCCACCTCTAACACCATTAGTCATTGGTGGCATGAAGTTTTGACCATAGAACATTGGTGCAACAAATTGACCCATACCGTTTTGAACAGCAGCTTGTTGTAATCTCATTTGGTTTCTTGCTTGCATTTGTTGAGATAATTGATTTCTTCTAATTTCTCTTCTTTGAGCTAAAGCAACATATAATGGCTTAGATTCAACAATTCTTTGGTGCATTTCAGAGATAGCTTTAGTTGCTTCTTCTGGAGTTGAGAAACAAACAAAACCGAAACCTTTAGATTTACCTGATTCATCCTTCATAACAATGACGGAAGTGATATTACCATATGGAGCAAATTCTTCCCTTAATTTTTCATCATCAATTGAATCATCTAAGTTTTTAACGAATAAGTTAACACCTTGATATTTGTTAATTTTTTCTTGTTTAACAGCATCATGTTGTTGCTTTAATTGTTCAACTCTTTCTCTCTTCTTTTGAGCTCTACCAACATATAAAACTTTATCATCATATTCAGTATTGTTTAAAGCTTCAACTGCTTTAACAGCATCTTCATGGTTTTCATAGTTAATGAAAGCAAAACCTTTAGAGTTGTTGTTTTCATCAGTAGCTAAGTAAATTGATGTAATTTTACCGAATGGGTTGAATAATTTTTCTAAATCTTCAACAGTCCATTCAACGCTAAAGTTTTTAGCATAAATGTTAGTGTAGTTTTCAACTAATTCTTGCCATTTTGATTCTCTATCTTTCTTTAAGATATGTGGACCAACGAAAACTTCTAAGTCATTTAATAACATACCATTGACGTTTTCAATTGCATCTTTAGCAGATTCAGCATTATCATAATGAATGAAACCGAAACCTTTAGATCTACCATTAACATCAGTAGCAACTTTACAAGATAAAATGTTACCGAAAGATGAAAAAGTATCATGTAAAGTTTTGTTATCAATATCTGGGTGTAAGTTCTTGATAAAGATATTACCTGAACCATTCTTTCTTGAAGCTGGATCTCTTTGAGACCACATGATTCTACATGGTTTACCCTTAATTTCAGCATAGTTTAATTGTTCTAAAGCTTTTTCACCATCAGCATGAGATTGATAGTTAACATAAGCGTAACCTAAAGATTGTTTGGTAAGAGCATCTCTACAAACTCTAATTGATGAAACTGGACCAATTGCAGCAAATAATTCATATAATTCTGATTCAGAGACAGTTGGGTCAAGTTCACCAACATATAATGAGGATGGAGTTTCATTTTGAGATTCTGGAGCTGGGGATTCTTCAGTAGTGGTGACTGGGGTTGATTCAGTATTTTCAGTAACTGACAATTTTTCAACATTGTCAGTAATTTGGTTAATATCAGCAGAAGACATTTTTTTATAATAATTTCTTTTTTTTGATAAATATAAATTTGTGTGTTGTTTTGTTAATATAGATTAGAGAAGTGTAATTAAAACTTAACCAATAATAAGTGAATACTTGATTTTTTGTTAATTTTTTTTAATTTTTTTTAGTTTTTTTGATTTATTTTTTTTAGAAATAAAGGATTTTTTCTAGATATGTGTGGTAATGAGTCCAACTATAAATTGAAAAAAGCTAACTGGGCGATTAATCGACGATGAAAACTAAAAATATGTTCTGCCGAAAGGGGATAAATCAAAAGAGAAATTGAAGAAAAGCAGCAGAAACCAGGGAAGTTAAAGGGTAAAATTTCAAAGGCAAAGGAAAAGAAAGGGTTATACAGTGGGAAGGCAAATAGAATAACTAAGAATGTTGGAAAATGGGAAAAAAAGTGAAAAATTTTTCAAAAATTTGAAATTTTGAAAATAAAATTTAAAAATTTAAATTAAATGTGACGACGCACACTTTCCTATTTAGGTAAATAAATTTATCTGTCGTTTTTCTTGGATTTAATATAGTTACTACCTTTAAGAACAGTTAACATTGTATATACAATATATATCATAAAATATCAGTTTAAAAATACAGTAAGACACATAGACTAGTTTTGTTTTGTTTTGTTTTGTTATAATTATTCATTTATTTATTTAGTATTCTTCGCCTTCTTTAAATACACTCTTTTAATGTCTTCGGCATTTACTCCCTTCTTTGGCCATGATTTACATGCTTCAATCCATAATTCTTCATTTAATCCTTTCTTATCACTTGAAACATTTTCAATACATCGTCCAATATTAAGTAATGATGTCTTAAGTTTATTTGCCCAATCAGCTTTTTCCATACCTTTACCCTTACTTTCCCATATCATTAAATCTTCAATAACTGGTTTTAATAATGGATGATATGTACCTTGTCTCTTAGGTCCTGTAGGTAATGATGCAATTGTAACATAGTTGGATCCATTACTTCCATTGGAATTTCCAATTGATAATCCACTTCCAACTGTTGTAGCACTTGATGGTAATGATGATCCAGATAATTCTCCATTCTCCGATACATCAGGAGTTGAAGATTTCTTATTTATACGTTTCTTAACCTTCTTTATTGGTAATGGTGTACTATCTCTCTCTGTTATCGTATCATTGACTATATCCTTCAAGAAATTTAATAAATAATCACATCTTCTAACTAAATGAACAGCTCCAGGTATACGTTTACTTGGCTTCTCCTTTTCTACCTTTGCTCCATTAACACTTCCTGTTGTTGTACTATCCAAAAATAACTTATTTTGTAAATTTAAAATCGGATCATCACGTATTTGAATCCATGAACCATAACCAAATTTATAAATACCAATAAGTAAACTTTTATCATCATCACTCTTCCAATCACATGTCCATCCATATACTGGTTTTGGTTCAATTTTAAATTGAAATTTCATTAAATCATCACTTGGAATAACTTTCCTCAAAATATCCAATTCAATTGGTCTTGATAATATAGTCTCTGCATTTAGATTTCTACAACCTCCAAAGTCAAATAAAATAGCCTTCTTCTCTCTCTTCTTTGCATTTAATGCCTGTAATTTCGGCGTTGGATATGGTGATCTATCAGCATTAGGCGGTAATGAAGCATTTTCATTCTTTTCTCTATTAACTTCCTCTTCTAATTTCTTAATTTCATTATTTTTATTAAATTCTGCATCTTCAACTAATTCTTTAGATTTTGCAACTAATTCATCATAACATTTCTTAATAATAACAGGATTCTTGTTAGGTAATGTACCATCTGAAATCAATTCATCAATTCTACCTTCAACATTACCGAATTTAAGAATTGCTCTATAAACACTTCTAACTTGTGCCTCTGTTAATTTATTCATATCTAATTTACGACCACGTTTACTTCTACGTGCACTATCATCATCATCATCATCATCATCATCTTCATCATCATTACTTCCTGATTTAATTGCAGCTTTTCGTTTTCTTGTTGACATTTCAATTTGTTCCTTAAGGAATGCTTCTTCTTTTCTCTTTTCATCTTCTTCCTTAATCTTTTTCAATTCTTCCTCAGGAATAATATCATCCCAATCAACATCTGCTTTATAATCAGTAACTTCAAATTGCTTTAAAAATTCCTCACTACCTAAATTAGATTCACCCAATTCAGGTGTTGTAATATGATCTTCAGCATGATTTAATGCATCCTCTAAATCAAAATTTTCCAATTTCTTTTGATTGTCCTTATTCTTAAACATAGCACTTGCACCAAATTTTAGAATTTCACTTAATTCACCAGTTGATGGATCAGCTTTATTATTAGTTACCTTTTTATCAGTTATACCTAATGAAATAATTGCATATTCTAAAATCATTTTTCTTCTAGCTCTTTCTAAAACTTGTTCCTCAATTGTATCCTTAGAAACGAATCTATAAATCATAACATGATTCTTTTGACCAATTCTATGTGCTCTTGCCATTGCTTGTAAATCAGCTTGAGGATTCCAATCAGAATCAAAAATAATAACAGTATCAGCCGTCATTAAATTAATACCTAAACCACCAGCTCTTGTTGATAATAAGAAAACAAAATCTTTTGATTCAGGTGCATTAAAATGATCAATTGCAATTCTTCTCTTATGTGAATTAATTGTACCATCTAGTCTTTGGAAACTTAAACCTTTAAGTTGTAAATAATCACCAATAATATCTAAAACTCGAACCATTTGAGAAAAAATTAAAACTCTATGACCATCTCTCTTTAATTTACTCAATAATTGATCTAATAGAACCATTTTACCTGATGACATAATTAAACCTCTAAGAATATTTTCTCTTGTTGAACCAAAATTTGATAAAACTTTTTCCTCAACACCATCAAATAAATATGGATGATTTGATGCTTTTTTCAATTCCGCAACAATATTTAAAAGTGAAAATTGTGAACCTTTGATACCTTTATTAAGAGCAGAATAATTTTTAGTTAAAATATTTTTATAATAATCAGTTTGAATATCAGATAATTCAACTCTTAAAATTCTTTCAGTTTTACCAGGTAATGAGGTTTCAACATCTTTTTTCAATCTTCTTAAAATATATGGTTTAATTTTCAATTGTAAATCTTTGATATAAATTTCAGCTTCCTCATTTGGTGTATCAAAATCTATTTCTTGATCAATATTAAATTTACCAGGCATAAGGAAATTACAAAGTGCAGCTAATTCCTTTAAATTATTTTGTAATGGAGTACCAGTGATTAATAATCTATTTGCAATTTTGAATTCAAATAATGCTTCATAGAGTGAACTTTCAGCATTTTTTAATCTATGAGCTTCATCAACTGCTAAATATTGCCATTTGAAGCTACCTAATTCACTTCTATCTTTTAAAATATATTCATAAGTTGTTAATAAAATATTAAATTTTGGTTTTTTCTTATTACCACCAACATAAAATTCATAATCTCTAATAGTTTTTCTTGCCTTTGTATTACCCATATAATAGATAACATTAACATCTGGAGCCCATTTTTCAAATGTTTCTTGCCAAGCGGGTGTTGTTGATAATGGAACAACAACTAAATGAGGACCATTTTGTCTTCTTGCATAAATTAACCAAGAAAGGAATGAAACAGTTTGAACAGTTTTACCTAAACCCATTTCATCAGCTAGAATACCATTTTCATCTCTTGACCAAAGGAAGGCCATCCAGTTTAAACCTGTTAATTGGAAATCTCTTAATTCACCATTTTTAATAAATGAAGGTTGATCAGTTAATTTTTCGAATTTTGGTCTATTTGAACCATAAGAAGCAGAATTTGCAGGTAAAATTTTAGAATTTTGTCTATTTTGATAATTTTGAACTTGTTTTGGAGATAATGAAGCAATTTCTGAACCTAATTCCCAAGTACATTCATCATAATTTAATCTTTTCCATTTAACAAAATATTTAAGAGCAGATTCACCATTATCTAAAGTACTTCTCTCAGAATCAATAATTCTATCAACTTTTTTATACTCATTAAAATTTTCTTGTCTATTTTCAACTTCAATATCTAATTGTTCAATATCTTCTCTAGTAACAAATGGATCATTTCTATATTCACGATCTAAGATAATATATTGATTAATATAATTATCAAGTTTTTTAAAACCTTTTAAACCTTTTTCCTTTAATGAATCATAAGTTTCCCAACTATTATGTATATGAGCAACATCAACCCATTTAATTAAATATTCAAAATCTGATTTTGGATCACCATGTTCAAAAATCTCTTTAATTTTAGTCCTCTTTGCAGCTTTTTCCTTTTTAATCAATTCCTTTGAGTCATCAGTTTCTTCAATTTTGATAGCATCAGAAATTTCTTCATCATCTTCATCAGATGATAAATCATCACCAATAACTCTATGATCAACAACTAAATCAATAGTTGCAGTAGGTTCAGGAGTTTCATCATAATACTGATAACTATTATTAGATTGTTGATAATAGTCATCATTTTCATCATCATAATCACCATTTTCATCATCGTCATAATCATTTCCATTATCACCATCAGATTCAAGTAAATCATCATCATTACCATCATCAACATTATAATTAACACTTTTACTATTATTACGAGAGGAGAATCTAATTGCTTGAGAATTCATATCAATACTCTTTGCAGATTTTTGTTTCTTCTTTGATGATTTCTTAATAGTTTTCCTTTTAATCTTTGATGATTTTTTAGCACCATATTCGACATCATCATCATCATCATCATCATCATCATCACTAATATCTTGGTCATAATTGTTGATTCCATTATCATAATGATCATCATCATCAGATTCGACATTCTGTCTTTTCTTTCTCTTTCTTGTATTGATTTGATCATCATCATCTTCGTCATCATCACCATAATCATTGTGATTATTATTATGATCATTATCATCATCATTATCATCTGAAAAATTATAAGATTCAGTTTGAGTTCTAGCACGACCAGAACGTCTTAAACCATAAAGTTCAGGATTATCTTCAATTTCGTCGTGTATGGGCATGATTACAACAACGGATGAAGATTGAATGTTCTTGTAAGAAGATATAAAAGATAAAGTATTACAAGATAAATCTACTATATACAATTTAATGAAAAGAGAAAAAAAAACATGCAAAAGTAAAAATGTGGACATTGGTGGAGACCTCAACAGCAAGCGCCAAAAAAAGACAGCGATTTTATAGACGAATAAAGTGTTAATTAGGGAATTATAATAGGTCTTTGTAATGACAATAGTATTGAATTAGATGTAGAGTGATCTTCTTAGGAGGATTGTACAGAAATATACAGGATAAAGATAATGAAATAAGGAATGAAATGACAAAAAATTAGTAAAGAATAGATAGCATATAAGCAAAACAGAAAATAATTGATCAAATAATTTATTATATCGTACTAGGATATTCCAACTGGAATAAACATAATACAAAAAAAATGTAATATAATGAAAATATTGGAACTGACACGTAAAAAACACAACACGACACGACAATTTGATAGATGAGAAGGTTAGTAATTGTATTAAATGAATCAATCATGAAGACCATTTTGTTTAGTATTGGTCATAAACAAGTTAATGACTTAAAATCACTATTCGATGAAACGAGTAATTAAACCCAGACACGTAAAATTAAAATTGGAAAAAAAAACCAGACGCCAAAATATATTCAAGATGTGGATAGATCAGACATAGTTGGAGTGATAATGGATATATGATTAAAGAGGACAAACAATAATAAGAATGCAATTAGTCAGAGTGGAGAGTAATGGTAGAGTAAAAGATTAGAGATAACATACTAATAACGTATAATATAACATAATAATACCAGTAGCTATACTATCTCTCTCTCTTGTAAAGTAAAAAAATAAAGAGAAAAGAAAAAAAATCATCATAAGAAGAAAACACATTGTGCGGGAAATACCACTCCTTTTATACTTTTCAGAAAAAATTTCTCACTTTAATTACCCGCTCTTTTATATTAGACTGTTTATTATCTGTCCCCTTTTTTTATATTAATATATATTGTGGGAATATATTGATGACATTTAACACTTGCTATATGTTCTTTTTATAACCTTATATCTTATTATAATACTATCAATATGAGTAATAATAACAGTATTAACAGTCTCACACCGCATATTAATGATGGTGATGGTGATGGTGATTTATCTCAAATTCAAAGATTATCTTCAAGATCTGCCCTTGTTTCGGAGTTACTACCCGTTTACTCCGAATATACTATTTCAAATATTAATATTAATATAAATAATAACAATAATAATAATAATAATAATACTAATAATACTAATAATACTAATAATATTTATAATGATGATGAAGATGATGATGCTATGTTTGAAATATCCAATAGAACTACTCGTAGATCTTCTTTAAGACATTTACTTGCTTCATCTCATGATAATAATGATAGTAATGAAAATGATGGCATTACCACTACTAACAACAACCAATCCAGAAGTAGCTTATTTATTCGTACTCCCGTTGTACTAGAATATAATCATCCCAGAGATAATAATTTTGAAAATGTTCAAACTCAATCTCAAGTTAATGAGGCTTGTTTCCATTATTATCAATCCTTATTAAGATCAACCAATGAAGAAATGGCTGCTATTATTAATCATAATAATAATAATAATAACGTTCATAATATTAATTATGATATTGATAGTGATTCTATGTTTGCAAGTCATATAGATCATGAAATTTATTATAATATTCCGGCAAAAATGCAAAAATTTGGTTTAACTATATTACTGGATGAATTATTAGTTACAAGAAATTTCACTCAAAAGGAAGATATCAATAATTATTTGACTAGCTCTTTTAATATAAATAATTCAATATTTGATATCAAACGTAAACGAACATTTAATCAATTTTGTGTCGATGACATGAAATCAAATTTAACAAATACTTTTTTCCAAAATAATAATACTATTAAATTAAATAGATCTTCCTTTTTACAAAATGGCACTTCATTTTTTTTACCTCAATCAATTAATGGTTTAACACCTAATATAAAATTTACAAATGTTGATTATCAAAAATTAAATGTAAATGGGATGATTAATTTTAGTGATGTTCAACTTCCCTTCTCTGGTGAAATTGTCGATTTCCAATATAATGATTTAAGATTCAAAGATTCATCAGATATTTTAATTGAAGGTAATGCTATAAGTAATTTAACAAGAAATTATTTAGTTTCAAGTGGTATGTTTAGTAAATATTTTGATAAAATTAGGAAAAAATGTTATACTAAAAATAATTGGAAACCTTTTAGTATGAATAGAATGGGTTATATTATGAGTAATAAATCAAGGGCAAAAGTTTTAAGAGATATTAAAAGTATTCCAATTATACCACTTCAAAATACAAATTTCCCCAATGGATCTGTTTTCCATAAAATCAATAGTTTATCTGATTCTAAATTTGAATCTTATAAAATATTATCTAAATGGTTTGATTTACCTCCTTTAAATCAATATATTAATACCCCATCTCCACCAACACCTCCTCATGCTAATAGGAAATGTGTTAATAATCCGGAAAATTTATTAATTTGCAAAAAATGTGTTGATTTAATACTCTCTAAATTTATTTTCTTAAAGTTGGAAATTGATATTCATCACTTATTTGAAGAAAATGATAATAATCTCAACAGTAAAACAAAAGCAAAATCATCAAAACCAAAACCAAGATCAAAAACCAAAATCAAAAAGGGTAGGAAAATTTATTCTGATTCAGTTTATAAACGTCGGAGAAGATTCAATTTTTATGCAAACAAACTTGTTATTAACCCAAGTACAACTACAAGAAGAAACTATGAAAGACATACAATTGGTGCAACATTACCATCATCATCTTCATCATCTTCCGAAAATTCAACTCCGGAAGTTACGGTATTTTCTAATCTTTCAACTCAAACCAGAACCAGGACCAGGGCCCACTCAAATTCTAATTCTACACAAGTAAATAATGATAGCAACAATAATAAAATTAATCCTATATCCAGAAACTCATCAATCAATAGTTTTATCGATGAAAATGATCCAATAGCTAGTAATGAAGAAGAACAGGAGACAAGAATCCAATTTTTTGATAATGATCTTTATTGTGATACAAATGGTATTAATGACCTTAATTCATTCCTGGATGGCGAATCAAGTGAAGAAGAACATAGTGAGATTCCTTTCTTAAGACCAGAAGGTTATACTGGCATGATTGATGGTAATGAAGATTATTACGATGATGATATTGAACTTGATGGCTTTACAGCTTTAAGCTCTGCTATGAATCCATTTGAATTATCAGAAAATGAAGAAAATAACAATGAAAATAATAGCATTAATGATAATAACGATGATTACGATGCAGATGATGTCGATGATGATATAGATCTTAGAGAAGGAATGATCGAAGGTGGAGAAGTAAGTACATCAATGAATGATTTTGGAGAAGATGATGAGGAAGAAGAGGAAGATGCTGATAACGATGATGATTTTGAGAGCAATGTTAATAATGGCACATTTCTTGAATATCAACATCATATCTGGCCATTATCAACTGAAAGATATTCTGATACACATCCAATTTTAGATCCTATAAGTTCATCAGATGGTGATGAATATCTTGAATTTCAAAATCCATTTGGTGCTATCTTTTCAACAGAAAGATCAAGACGTGTATCTAGACTGTTATTAAGTCTAAACATCTCAAGAAGTCAACAGAAAAGATTAGTTTCAAGTTTCCGACTTTATAGACCAACAACTAGACAAACTGGTAAAAAAGAAATGAAAAGAATGAAATTAGTTTTACTAACTTGTATTGATAGGAAAACTGGTGAATTATTTTTAACTCCAGGTAATATGGATATTAATTTATGGAGTAAAGAACAAAATAATGGTGAGTTATTTACTGATATTCAAAATTATGGAAAAGTATTCAATCTTTTCATGCATAAGAAAAATCCAACTTCTAAACATAAAGTTCCATATACTGAAAAAATTAAAAAATGGATTAAAAAGAATAGATTTGAAGAATCTGAAGATATTAAACAACTATTAGTTTTACAAATGTTAATAAATCCATCAATTATTAATGGTTATACTAAAAGAAAGGAGGAATATCAAAAAATTTGGAAGAGACAACCAACTAAATCAAGTTATACTAAAAAAGATAAAGAAAAATCCAATGAAAAGGGTAAAAATTGGAAAAGTAAGAATAAAAGAGGTAAAAATAATAGAAATTTGGATAATGAAATTGATCATAATACATTATTCAAGGAATCGGAGGGTTTTATAGAAGAAAATGAAAAATTCGATGTTGATAAAGATAAGGTATTAATGTTTAAATTTGGAACTAATACCAGTCAACATATGTATTCATTCAAATACGCTTAAATTATTTAAACAATAAATAAGTTTGATAGAAAATCAATATTAAGCTGTAGTGTAGTTTAAGTATTTTATACACCATGTATTTACAAGAAATTGTTAGTTAAAGAAACTTCACCACATACCACCATTTCTATTATCTTTCTTTCTTTGTTCCATCCATTCTTTCTTACATTCCCTATAAGCTTGAAAATATTCACTACAAACTTCTTTATAATCTTCCTCATGATTTTCCATACATCTTATTGCCATTTTTGAAGATTCAGCACATGGATCATAGTATCTTGAAGGTTCTTTAATAATAAATCTATCCTTATGCAATCGTTGGGTTGGTCTATCAGGATAGAATCTAACATCTTCAATTGTTTTATTATCATCAGCCTTTTTAATAAATTCCTTTGTCACTGTTGGTTCAGTTGTAGATTCTATTTTTCTTAATGTTTTATTATCTAAATATTCCATATCTTTTCTGGTTAATGTAGGTGCCAGTCCTTTAGGATGTTGTTCCTGTGTTGGTTGTTTATCAGAGCTCATTGAATAGGTGGGTATGGTCAACAATCTACTAAAAGAAGTGAATAAAAATTAATTGATAATCTTGAATATTATAATATTATTATGACAGACAAAGACATCAAACTATCGATTACGGGCTGTGCTTCAGTTACCCTTTTGAGAAATTTTTGAAATTTTTTTATAAATATTTCACTGACTTTTCTTTTGAACTTCTTTTGTGTCTTCGACTAAGAGTGTGTACTATATATACTACAAGGAAATCTAATATGGCCGAGTTAGGAGATATATGTAAACGTTGTAAGAAAGAGGTCACAACTGTCACTTCAAGAAAAGATACATTCTGTGAAAACTGTTTTATCCGTTTCATTAGAGGTAAGCAAAGGAAACAAATGCAAGATGATAAATTTAAGGTTAAATTCAAAGTTAAACCCGATCACACTAAACTTAGAGTATTACTTGATTTTGAAAATAATGATGAATCATATGTTTTATTAGATAGTGTGATATCAATGTTAATAGAACAATCCAACCAAGGTCCAAAGGCAGTATTAGGATTTGAATTAATTGTCTCAATAATTAATGATTCACCAGACTTTCAATTTGATCTTGCTAAATTAAAAAAATTCTATGGAATTGAAGAATTACAAAAATTAGGTGTAATATTCATAGAAATTGATTGTAATTCATTTGTTACTGATAATAAATTTGAACAGCTTGCACTAGATATTAAAAAATTTCAAACTTTGAAAATAAAAGATAATATAGAAAATACAAATATTAAAAGTTACTTAGAATTATTACATCAAGCTAAGGATAAAACAACAAGAGAAGATATTTCCATTATTGTTCATGAAGATATAACTATTAAAACAGCTATTGATAATAAATGCAGTATAATTCTTAAAACTGATTCAATGACTAGAATGGCAGTTACTATTCTTTCAGATACTATTCGTGGACGTGGAGCAGAAATTCCAAGACATTGTGATAACAAATATATTGGAAGTTTTGAAATGATGCATCCATTATCTGATATTTTAAATTCTGAAATTAAAACATATATCAAAATATTAGGTATTGATAAATTATCACCAAGTTTGAGTGTGGAAAATGTTAATTCAAACTTATCAACCAAGAGTAAGACCGTTAATGATATGATTAGTGAATATTTCCAAACATTAGAAATTGAATATCCAGAAACTGTCTCAACAGTAGTGAAAATTGGTGGTAAATTATCAAATAATGGTAAAAATATTGCAAATCTTCATAGATGTGAAATTTGTAAGTTCCCAATATACCATGATCCAAAACAATGGCTTGAACAAATAACAGTTTTAGATCATGTACCACCACAAAATGAAGAAGAAGAGGCAAATTATCATAGATATTTAGAATCAATTAATAATGGTAAAGAAATTGAATCATCTAATCCTACTGATGGTGATACTAATGTCAATTTATGTTACGGATGTATGGTTACATTAGGTGTTTCTGAGGTAAATGATCTCCAATGGCCAAAAAGACCCACTAGAGAAGAGATATTATCTGAATACATCCTAGATGATGAAGAGTAAGTGTTTTATATAATGTTTTGTGTATAAAAAGAAAGAAACAGTGTACATTTTATAAAGAATAACGGGGCTCAACCCTTTCATA
Source organism: Pichia eremophila (assembly GCA_030579415.1). Taxonomy (NCBI): domain Eukaryota; kingdom Fungi; phylum Ascomycota; class Pichiomycetes; order Pichiales; family Pichiaceae; genus Pichia; species Pichia eremophila. The sequence goes on along the minus strand of JAKTQW010000224.1, from coordinate 16,735 downwards.
AAGCGAAATAGCATGATTGTTGGAAAATTTACCACCTGTAATTTTTATGGGAGATGTTTTCTTTTTTATTTAGCAGCCATTGAAGATCGTATAATGAGCAGTGAAACTGATAACAGTGTTGAAACATCATTTTTGAAATTACAAGAGATTGAATCAGATATCAAAAAGGCTGAAGAAAAAGTTGAGCAATTCAAGAATGAACTTTTCAAACCAATTTATGAAAATCGTAGAATTTATTTAAATCAAATACCTAAATTTTGGTATATTGTATTAGCACAACATGAAGAATTTCAAGAATATATTAGGGTAGAGGATATGAAATATGTCGAATTAATTTCTGATATATATGTTGAATCTAAAAATAGCATTGATGATGAAGGTTTGATTCCTAAAAAGGCATTCTCTATTACCATGTCATTTAAAAATACTGAAGAAAATAAAGATAATAAAATTAAAGAACAACAAGTCACCAAAGAATTTGAATGGGAATTAGATCCTTCCACAGGTATGAGAAAGTTGGTTTCTGAAAAAGTTGCATTTGAATGGCCAATTAATTTACAAAAAATTGATCCTGAAACAATTAAATCTAACGCAAAGAAAGAAAATAGAAAGTTAACTTCTGAAGAGAAGAAATTTTATAGACAAGGTATGAGATCTTTCTTCTCATTTTGGTCATGGACAGGTCGTAAAGAAGGTAAAGAATATCGTAATGGTGAAGAACTTGCAAGTTTAATTTCAGAGGATATTTTCCCTGGTGCATTAGATTATTACGTTATTGCACAAAATAATGGAGGTGAAGATGGTGATTCCGATGATGATGCAATAAGTGGTGAAGAATTAGATCTAAGTGATCCCGAAGAGGAAGAAAGTAGTTCAAAGAGACAAAAGATATAATTCAATTAAAAAAGCAGGAGTTTTTTTTGTAAAATATACACTATACGGAAGTTAGATGTAATTAAATGAATAGAAGAATAAATAGATTGTAGAATAATAGCACAATTTGGTACATTGTAAGTATATTATAATAAACTTATGATTTTTATTCAAAATCAATTGTTGAGAAATAAGATCTTGTTTCCCATTCACATGATGAATCAATTTTATCAATTGCTTTTAATGCATCTAATATTTCATCATAGTAAGGTCTTATCGTTTGCTGTATACCAAACTCCTCACCATCTAGAATAAACAATAATTCCTCTATACCAGCATCTTTCAAACGTTGGATTAAATGGGTACTATGAAATAATCTAGTAAAAAAAACATTGATACCTCTTCTTTGATAATTATCAACAATTTCAAATAATAATTGTGCAGCAGATGAATCTAAACTTGTCATTCCATGTAAATCAAAAACGACATGTCTTAAATCTTTATCTTCACTAGGTTTACCACCTGGATGACTATGTGTTGAACCATATAATTCAATACGTTTTAAACGACCTTTCATATCATTTGCATTGAAAAATGTTAATGGTTCAGGTATTTTAACAATAATACATCCTTCTCTGTCCTCTAAATTAGGGAAGATTTCCATGTTTGATATATTAGAGATATTTTTATCTCTATTCATCGGAGAAGGAGTAGGAGAAGGTGGAGTTAACAGATTGTTACTATTATTATTAACATTAACAATAGCATTATCTACTTTATTTTCAATAATTGATTGACGTCTAAATTCTCTATAACCAGAGACAATAAGTTTTTTTGGAAATTTAAAAAAATTTGTATCAGGACAATCATCTGAGTCAGGATTAACAAAAGTATCAGTACCTTTAATTCTAGTTAGAATTTGAATTCTTGATTGAGTTGAATGTTTCAAAACTCTCATTAATGAATAAAAGCATCCCATAGAGACACCAACTTCAATTGAATAATATAATGAAGCAGATAATGTAACTATAAATGTGAAAATTTCATTCCAACCTTTTGTTCTAATATGAAATTTAAGTTCTTTTGGAGTTTCTTCAATCATTTTATAACCCACATGTGCTATAACTGCATTTAAAACACATAATGGTAAATAATAAATATATTCAAGACATTTTAAAGTAATAAATAATGTTGTAATACCCATAATAAATCCTGAAACAGGAGTTTTACCACCAATACTTGAATTTAATTTAGATCTAGCATAACCACCAAATGATGGCAGTGCTCCAAAGAAAGAGACAGTTGTACCAACGGTACCTAATGATACTAATTCTCTATTTGAAGATACAGGAGTTTGTAACATTGAACTTAAAGATTTTGATGCGGTTGAAGTTTCGAAAAATCCAAGAATTGCACAAACAAATGAAATTGGGAATAATTCAGGCCACAACTTTCGACTTTCAACGGATAATGGATTTTTCAGTTGGAATCCATCCATTGTAACTTTACCAATAACTTCTAAGTTTTTAGACTTGAAATCAAATAAGTAAGAAAATATTGTGAATAAAATGATAACAAACAAAATTTCAGGGAAATAGGAAGCTGATTTGAATTTACTCTTGATGAGTTTCTTTTTAACTTGATTAAGGAAAATCAACACAAGGAAAGCTGTACCACCAATAATTGCTGTAAAACGATGATATTCATAATAGTGATTAATTAAAAATTTGAATTTTTCAACAGCTGAATGAACATGGACATCTGGAGGTAATTTGGATAAAATAGGATTCAATCCTAATATTGAAATGATTGAATTCAAAATCATTGATAGACCAATTGCTGTAATAAATCCACGAAGTAAAGTACCACATAGAACATTATCTAAATAACCGAACCTTAGGATTCCGAAAACCAACAATACCATACCCGATAGGAAAGTTAGATTACACAAAACATCAACGGAATCAACTCCTGTATGTTTAACAGTTCTCTCAATTGTTTGACCAATAATCATTGAAACTGCTGCCTCTGGACCAACAATCATTTGAGGAACGGTACCCATGAAAAGATACACAATTGGACCAATTGATAATCCCAATAAACCAGATGATGTGGGTACATGAGCTAAAGCAGTTGCAAATGACATACTGAGTGGTATTTGATAAGATGCCAGTGTTAAACCTGCCATTATATCATAAATAAGATTTGACATATCATAATCACTTAACCAACTGAAACAGGGTATATAATAAGCCAGTTTTTGTGATACTGAAACAGATTCCACAGTCTCTGGGGTTCTTCTATGTGGAATCACTCTTGAGCTGGAGATATATGATACTGATTGATAACTTGAAGATTCCATTGATGAATCATCTGAGTTGCTAGGATGAGATTGAGGCGGTGGTATTAAAAGTGGAGAGTTTTCTGATACTTGAGGTAATAAACCAGTTCCCTGTCTACGAGATGAAGGCCCAGACGACATTGTTTTATCAGGTATAGATGTAGATACTGTAGTATATACTCTACAAATTTAGAAAGAAAGAAGTGAAAGTTAATCAATTAATGTAAGACACGGCATGCACCTATTGTTTAAGTAAGCGCTTCTCCGAAATTGTGTGGGTGATCAATGGGAATTTGTGGACATTCCTTTCGTATTGGTAGCAGGTATAGGGCTACACCTCTCTTTCTGTTCTTTAAGTGATCTACAATAGCTTCTTTACACTGGAAAACAAATGGATCCTCAAGGTAAAGATTCAAGCATGGAGTATTTGAATATAGTGGAACCATTCCCAATGGAACCACCGTCATATACTTCATGTTTACCTAGAATTGATAGACCGTCATATGATACATTAGAATCATTAAATGAATCATTACCACGATATAATCCAACAGTTTATAAACTTGGTATTTTTTATAGGAAAATGGAATGGATTTCACCATATGAAATGGCACAACAGAGACAATGGACTCCTTATATTGTAGAATTAAATAATACTCAATTGAATTTTTATGAAATTGATAATAATCTTATCAAAGGTAGTAGTAATGCTACTAATGGTATCACTAATGATAAGATAATTGATAAATTTAATGTATCATCATCTTTTTCAAATTCTAATTCACATTCATTATTGCATCCATATCATCATCATCATTTATATTTGAAAAAACTGCAAGGTATTAAATGTCCAAGTGCAATTAATCAATTAGATAAATTAGAAAAGGATAAAGTTTCATATAATGAAGATAATTATAGATCAATTATGACAACAAAGACAGATTTAAAGGCACTATATTTGTTAAAATCTATTAAATCATTAGAATCTACGAAAATTTTTAGATCTTATAGTTTACAATATGGTAAAGTTGGACTTGCAATTGATTATAAGAAAAGGGATTATGTATTTAGATGTAGATTTGAAACTGAACAATTTTTAATTGATTTTAAAAATGCTGAAGGTATGATTGAATGGTATAATTCAATTAATTTAGGTATTGATAATTCATTAGATTTATCAAGACGTGAAATGCCAAATTATAGAACTGTACCACGTAGACGCCGTAGAAGGTATCATAATCATAGTAAGACTAAAAATATTGTTTTTGGTTTAGGCCTAACATCATCACAAATGATAAACGATGCTTATAGACATAAAGAAAAGGATAAGGAAAAGAATAAAGATAAAGATAAAACAAAAGATAATAGAAGAGGTAGTTCAAGTACTAGTAGAAGAGGTTCTGTTAGTAATGGACATAAATTATTTCATGTACCTTCATTAGATACATTATTTAAGAGTAAAAAGGATAAGAAGGAAAGTTCAGGTATGAAATTTAGTTCATTCAGAAGGAGATCAAGTACAGTTTCTAATCATGGAAATGATTCAAGGAAAGAGATTAAGATTAATAGAATGGGTGAGACATTGCATTCTACACCTGTATTAGAGGGTGAAGGTGGAAGTGGAGATGAAGATGAAGATGAAGATGAAGATATGGAAGATGATGAAATGGATATGGAAGAAGATGAGGAAGAAGAAGATATTGAAGAGGATGATGATGAAGATGAATTTAATATTGATGGAGGTAGACATGAAGGAGATGAAGAGGATACCGATCTTGAAAGTGAAGAAGATATACCCATTGAAAAGTTAAATCTAAATGAAAATTTAAGAACATATACAGAATATATTTCCAAAATTAGTAATAGGAATAATATTAATAAACATACATATCCAGCACAACGTAAAATTTTAAGAGATTCAATTAGATGTATGATACCATTAACAGAGAATGAGAGATGGGTTAATAAGCTGGTTTTACTAGATTATCAAAAAAATTATAAACCACAAAGTAGAGAAATGATCGATAGACATTTCCAATGTTTTGAAGTTATGTCACATGTTTCTGGAGTTGGACAGAATTATGAACATAAATTTAGAAGGCCATTACAGGAATGGATTGTTACACCGAGTGGATTAATTTCTTATATGAATACCAATGCAGGTCGTTGAAGGTATTATATTATTTATTCATTCATATATTATACACTTATATATAGTATATTTATAAAAGTTTCTTTACATTAAAAGTTGATAAAAGAGAGAGTTGTGTGTCTCATTATTAAAGACCGCGATGCAAAATTTGTATTATAATACGACTGATCTTATTATTATGGAGGTTACATTAGTTCTTCCTTTCATTTTGACAAACAATGTCACAAGTTGAAGAAATAGTACGTAAAATTATTGAAACATCACCAGCTGGTAATGATGAAATAATTGTTAATGATATTAAATTACTATTAAACAATTCTGATTCTAATAAATTAATTTCTAAATTATTAAATGAACAATATACTAAATCACTTAATGAAGGTGGAGATATTAAATTAATTAAATTAAGTAATGATAAATATAGTATTTTATCTAATTATAATTATAATAGAGATGGTAATAAATTTTTTGATATAAATGAACAAATTCAATTTAATTATGATTTTATTAATAATAAAGTAATTGATATTGAGAATGAATTACCTAGTAATATTAATATTAACATTAATGAAGAAATTACAAATTTACAAAGTCAATTGAGTGAATATTTAAGTGAATATTATAATGATGAGAGTTTTGGGATGATTATACCATTTAGAGAAGGTTATAAGATAATCATAGTTGGAGAGAGACTTAATGATGGTAATTATTACAATGGTAAATGGGTTAGTGTTTACTCATATGATAATGAAAGTAAAGAGTTGAGTAATATAAGTAAGATTAAGATACATTATTATGAAGATGGTAATGTTTTATTAAATAATATTGAAGAGAGTGATATAATTGGAAGTTCTGAAGTTAATGAATTAATAAATGAGATTAGTAAATTTGATACAAATTATGAGATAAAAATATTAAAGAAAATTAATGAATTAAATGAGAATAAATTTAAGAATTTAAGAAGGTTAATGCCAATTAGTAGAGCAAAAATTCAATGGGGTAAATCAATTGGTAATTATAAACTTGGACAAAATGTTATTGGTGGTAAGTATTAAGTAGTTATATAATATATATTGAATTGAATTGAATTGAATTGAATTGAATTAAATTATTTATTATTTATTTATTTAGAAAAGGTATTTTATTGAATAATATATTAATAAGAATATAATAAAAGCAATTGCAGATAGTTTTGTAATTTTTGGATTACTACGAATTACATAAGTTAATTTATTTGCTGTATTCCTTAAGTTATCACTAAGTAAATTCATTTGATCATTAATTGAATTTAAATTATTATTATCTTGTTGAGCATAATTATTTATATCATTTGCAATATTTTTGAAAATTGAAACTTTATTTGCAAGAGCATGAAATTGTTCATCATTATTTTGTTCCAATTGTGAAGCTCTTGACATGATTAGATGAGTATATGTGATCAGATAAGGTAAGAAAAGACTGCAGTATAATAGACAAGTTTACAGTACATTACATCAAACATTACGCGAATTATAATTCTATACCATACTATTATAATAATAATTTCAATCAGTTAAATAAATTGGTCGCATAATATATAGAAGATCCATAATGAAGCCGGCGAGCTTCGAATACAACTATTTCTAGAACGCAAATTATACAGTCATCATTATATTATTATAATAGTAATAGTAATAGTAATATTTAAGAGAAAGTAAAGTTACTTGCTTATATAACAAACAACAAACAGTTAAAACAAGTAATACGTTAATCAATCAAACTAACACACATCCTTTTTATAGTAGTAGACAGTTGTGATTTCTAACAAAAAAAAAAAAAGAAAGAAAAAATTCGCGAAAAAGTATTTCCACGTGACTCCGCACAGGGCTTAACCCTTTCTCCTATACTTTTCTATATTAATATTAAACACTATTTCCCAATTAGGTGACCAACCCTCCACACACCACGCATTTTGAAAAAATATTTTCCATTTTACATAGTAAAATATAGTTATTCTATTATTACTATTATTATTACTGAAATTTTTATCATTATTTACAAATTTATCTCTAAGTTATCTAAATTTTTAATATTTAGTTTAATTTCTACTACTTTCATATAATCTATCTACATCTACAAAATAAACAATGTCTGCAGAATCTAAGGTCGTTTCAACCAACTGGAGATTAGTCCAACTTGGTAGAGTTGTTTTAGTTAATAATAAATTAGCAACAATTGTTGAAATTATTGATCAAAAGAGAGTCCTTATTGATGGTCCAAATGTTTCAAGACAATCAATTAGTTTAGGTAAAGTTGTTTTAACTCCTTTAGTTTTAGAAAATTTACCAAGAGGTGCAAAAACTGGTATTGTTACTAAAAAATGGGCTGCTGGTGAAATTGATTCAAAATGGTCAAAGACAAGTTGGGCAAAGAAAATTGCTCAAAGAGAGAGAAGATCTCAATTATCTGATTTTGAAAGATTCCAAGTTTTAGTCTTAAAGAAACAAAGAAATTTTGCTGTTAAGAAAGCTTTAGCAAAGGCTTAAATTTAGTTAAAATTAATAATAATCAATAATTAAAATCATTTATATATTATATCAATGTTATATTATATCAATATCAAATATAAAAAATTAAGTCAAATTAAAAAAATAAAGAAACGTTTTTGTTATACTATACCTTCATATAATATATCAATATACTTCTTTTTTTTTTAGTAAAGTAATTATCATTAAAAATTTTAATCTATTATACAGTGATCCATTAGAAATCATTTATCCAATATTCTTAAGTAATCCCTCTAATAAAATATCCGGTGATTGTTTATCATCAACACTATTATTATCTTCCTTATTACCACCATTTGTCAGTTTTGATAATGTAATAGATAAAGCTGGATCATAATCATCATCTGGTGGTGGTAATGGTATACTACTAGTTTCAACTACCTTCTCCTTATAGATTTTCTTCTTATCTTCTCGTTTCTTTGAACTTATCCTTTTAGTACTTGAGACAACATCATCCATATCACGTTGAACAACAAAAACTAAATAAATCTTTAAATCATTAAATTTAGTAACTTCATTATCATATTCATCAATTTCAAAATCTAAATTTTGAAAAATTTCATCCCTATTAAATTTATTTAAAATAATTGAAAATTCATCTGCATCAATCATTTTTTCCCTTGATAATGATAATAAATAACAATCTTTAACAAATTTTAAATGATTTTTAATAACTCCAAATTTAAAATTATTATAATAATATTTCCACATTTCTAAAAATCTATTTCCATTACTTAAATCTTCTTTATTGAATTTAACTTCATAAAGGTATAAATCTCTTGAAATTGTAATCTTATCAAGATATTTCTCTGCAACATCCCTATTTAATCTACCAATTGTCATAAATTCACCTTTGGAAATATTATTAAAATCATTTATAATTCTTAAACTTCTATCAATTACAATATTTTTATCATTTTTACATGTAGATGATATAAAATCTAATGAACATTCATATTGTTGATCATTAGTTTTAATTATACCTTTCCATATATCATTAGTTGATGGTAATTCTTCAGTTTCTTCCTCCTCCTCTGGTGTGTAGTTAAATATAATTGGCTTATCATTGATTGTAACTCTCTTTTTAACCTTTTTAACCTTCCTCTCTTGAAGTGATGGTTGAATATTCTCTATTGGCTTTATATTGATAATATTTTCAAAATCTTCATCACTAATCTCTTTAATTTCATTTTCTTCATTATTATCATTATCTTCATAATTGCCATTGTCATTATTAGTATTATTCTTACTATCATACCCTTCAATTCTATAGTCATTGAGAGTTTCAATATCATCACGTTTATCATTAGTAACTTCTTCTTTCATATTTTCAACCTCTTTTTCTCTTTTATCATTTACATTAAACTGAAATTCAGAATCTCCAATAATTTCTTCACCTTTATGTGTATGCTTAATAATTGGTTGAACATCTTGCTTTATAACAACTTTATTAATTGCATCTCTTTTAACTAAATCTGCTTGTTTCTTCATTTCCTTTGTTAACATATCATCTTTTGATAAATTAGGTAATTCTTCAATTTTAAACTCTCCATTAATAACACGTTCTACAAGTTTAGATATTTTTAAATTTAAAAGTAACATACGAGACCTTTCGATATAATTATTTGAATATTTATTAAATAATCCATCCTCTAAAATTTTTGCCCATTTTAATGATAATTCATCAATTGAATTACCATTTAGTATTTCATCATTAACTTCCTTAGGTATAAGTTCCTGTAACTTTATTTTAAACTTATTAACAATTTTAGGACGTAATGCAATATTATTATTAGATTTGGATCTAGATGATGATGAAGAAGAAGAAGAAGAGTTAGGAGATGATAAAGAAGTAGAAGATTTCTTTATTTTCTTCGATTGTTGCTGTGGTTGTTGTCTTGTGACAAGTTTTCTCTTCAATGGCTCAATTTTACCATTTACCATATGTTCCTTTACATCATCATCATAATCATCACGATCATCACGATCAACACCTTTATCATTATAATCTTCTTCATCATTATCATTATAATTATCATTATATTCATCAGCAATTGTAATGCCTTTATCCTTTAAATATTTTCTATAACTAATCTTTTTCTTCAAATGTTGATATTTTTCAGGTAAACAAACATCACATAAATAATCATCAGGTACATCATCTTCAGCATCTTTACCAAACATACATTTAACATGTTGCCAAGTTTGACATTTGTCACATTCAACCATGGTACCATTAGGATCATTATCTTCATCATAATTATCGTCAGTTGTATTACAAACTAAACAACGAACACTTTCATTTGGTAAAGATACATAAAAAGGCTGTTTTTGATTATCATTATTAGACCAAGATACAACATCAGCATGGCCACTATGAACACCTTTATTGGCTCTAGCTGATCTACGTACACTCATTACTTAATGAATTATAAAACTAAAAATAAAAATGGAAAGAAGTTGGAAAATTTTCATTAATTTAATCTGAAATCATCCACAACTCTCTAATTTTCCCTCACAATTTTCCAAACTCTTTTTTGCAATGCCTCCACTTTTAGTAATTCATCTTCTGCTTCCTCTGCTTTACGTACTGCATCATTGAATTCATGTTCTGCCATATCGTCAACTCGTTTAATCCATTCATCGATACTTTCCTTTGTAAATTGTGCAATTTCCTCTTTATTACTATAATTATTAATCGCATATTCTAATGCTTTAATTTCTTCCTCTAATGTTAATCCTCTATTCTTCATTAATTGTAAAAGTGATTTATGTCTTGTAAATTCCAATCTATCCTTATCACTAAAACATGCAACTATATCACTAACAACATCTTCAATATCTTCATTAACGAAAACGCAAACTGCACAAAGAAATACTTTATCTAATCCTGTAAGTACACTCAATTTCCTAAATGTGAAACCTTTTGATAGTAATAATTCAACTGATGCAACTCCATTCCTATAATCATCAACTACTTTCTTCCATTTCAATGCATTCATTGATCATCCATATATCCAAAGAGGAATGTATTAATGTTACTTGATTCACACAGTTATACTAACTAAGCAAATTTTAAATTTTCGCTTACAGAAGCTGTCATGTAATAGTAATAGTAACTCATAAACATCAACAAGTCGTTTCTTTCTTTCTTGTCTTTTCATTTTCTCTAAATATCAATGACGGAGATAGATTTAGATGTACCTAGTTTAATGTCTGTGGAATATCCATTAAGGGTACTCAACACAGAGAAAGCAATTGATTTAATTGGTGGTGAAACGGTTTTAAAACAATGTTTTATAGATCCTGATTTAAGATTACAATTACAATTACGTAATGATCCATTATCACATCCTATCAGATCAAGTGTACAAAATAATAAGAAGAACGTATTATTAAAATTTAAAATACCAAAGAGAATATTAGATGGTAATAAAGGTGATATTAGGAAATCCATTAAACAATGTGAAATTGAAGAAATTGACTATACTGTTAAAACATGTGGTTTATTAAGTAAAAATTTTAAATTTAGAGAAATGAGTGATTTCCAACAATTGAAAAGGGAATCTAAATTTAATAATAAATTTAATGAATCTATAAGAGTTGGAGATTTTAATAAAATTTGTCAATTCTCCAATGAAATTGGTGAAAATATTGAAAAAATTCAAGAATTTAATGATAATGATATTGATTTACCTCCATTAGTTAGATTTGCTAGACTTGATTTACCTTATAATTATAAATATTTTGGTAATTTACTTATTGATGAAGATGGTAATTTTGTTAATAATGCAGTTAAACTTTATGGTATTCAAATTAATTATAATGAAAAACCTCCATTAAATTATGATGAAAGATTACAACCTGAATTAGAGAAAATGAAATTTGAAATGGAAGAAATTAATAATAGTGGTATTGATAAATCATTGATTGAAGAAAGTACTCCATATCATTTTCTTAAATGTTTAGAAATTGTACGTAAATTATTTGAAATGAAACCAGTTTGGATTAGACGTCATATTCATTGGTTATTACCTAGAAATTTACGAAATCAATTAAGATTTACATTACCTTATGTTTCATATACTGTATCAAAAGGTCCATTTCGTCATTCATTTATTAAACTTGGATATGATCCATCTAAAAATAAGGAAGCGTATAAATATCAAATTGAAGCATTTAGAGGTAATTCTAAAAGCAATCACGATGAAGAGATTGAAAAAATTATTGCTAACAACATTAATAATAATAACACAGGTACTGATAACAATAATACTACTACGAATGAATTTGAAAATGATAATATTTATATGATTCCACCTACATTATATGAATATATTGAAGAATTTAGTGATATTAATAGTGATATTAATAAATTAGGTATTGGTAAAATACCTAAACAATTATTCTTTGATGGTAAAAATCCATGTAATTCATTATCTTTCCAACTTGGTGATATTTTAGATGAAGATGTCAAAAAATTAATTAAAAATTGTATTATTAATGATAAATGTAATATTGATAATGGTTGGATAGATTTAAAGAGTATGGCAAAGATTAGAAGTGTTATGAAATATAAACTTACTTGTGTACGAGAGGGTATAGTTGTTAATGATGAAAAAGTATTAGAAATTATGAGTAGAAGTGAAAAACGATTGAGAAGTATAGAAGATGGTGGGATCAAAAAAGAAGAAGATGGTAAAGAAGAAGATGATGATAAAGAAGATAATGGTGAGGGAGATAGTGACAATGATGGAGAAAATGGTATGGAGGTGGATATGGATATAGATAATGAAGGTAGAGATTTCGGGGATGAACATTCCGGAGAGGAAATGGACGTTTTAGAGAGACTTAGATTGTTTAATCCTAAGGGTAAAGATGTATTAAAGGAGATAAAACAGATAATACTGCAAGATAATATTATTTAGGAATATATAAGAAGAATAACATAAGTTTAACATTAATTTATTAAATAATAACTGCCTATTTAGAGAGAACTTATCTATTTATTTTTATCTAATCTTTTATATCAAGCATATATTTAACGGTTTCCTTTGGAGAATCACCCATTACTGACATTCTCCAATGTGCAATACGTGCAAGTTGACCAATTGAGACAGTAGCAAGAAAGAAATTAACAGATGCAAGTAAAATATTCTTTGGAATGATGATCATTGACCATCTTGTCCATATTGCACCTGTTGCAAATAGAGACAATTGTTGCGTCGCAGAGACTTTCTCCACAGGACGCATCATTTCATTTGCACCTGCAATAACTAATGCCCATTTCATAACAGGTGCCCAAAAATGGACAGTCTTCGGTCCTGTTGGGGATACCATAAATTTTGCAAATGCTGATGACATTATCTGTATTTGGTTGTCGAAAGTAAAGTAAAAGAAAAGAAGAAGAAGAAGAGTTGAAGTGGTAGTGAAAAGAGAAGAAGAGAAAAGAAAAGGACTTGCTTCATAAAGTTTTAACAATGAATATAATAAATATTTTAAATGTTATGTAAAAATGAGGAGTAAAAATAATGAATGATATATTTGAGAAATTACCATATTGATGATAATTTGTCCATAATTTGCAATTGAATATATCTAATTGACTCTGGAATTAATGGAATTTAGTATAGGGAACGATATCAAGGACGGTTTTGATAGAACTAGTGCTTGGGTTTCAGCAAATGTCGATGCCGTTAATGATATAGCTACTTTTTATAAACAGAGAGCTGCAATTGAACGTGAATATGCCGATAAACTTCAAAGATTATCAGCTGAATATTTTGCTAAACTTTCAAAACAATCCTCCGTATTATCAGTGGGAGATAATCCAACAATTACCCCCGGTTCATTAGAATCTGCATCAGTTGTTGCTTGGAGAGAGGTACTTATTCAATGTGAGAATATTTCAAAGGAAAAGAAATCGTTAGCTTCAAAATTTGATTCACAAATTTCAGCTCCATTAAATGCAATGCATACTAAATATGCTAATTTAAATAGTAGATGGAATGAATTTAATAAAGATTTAATGTCCAAAAGAGACGAAAATTATTCTGATATGTCAAATAAAAAGAAAGCATATGATTTAGCATGTCAAGCAATGGAATCACAGAGAGCTAAATCAATTAAATCTCCAAGTAATGAAAAACTTGCTGAATCATTACATAAAAAGGAGAATCATATGAATGTTGCTAAAAACAATTATCTCATATCAATTGCCGTATCTAATAGATTAAAGGATAAATATTATTATCAAGATTTACCTGAAATTTTAGATGGTTTACAAGATCTTAATCAATGCAGAGTCTCTAAACTTAACAATATTTGGAAAGCATCTACAGATATTGAAAAGAAATCATTAGAAAAAATTTCTTCTTGCTTATCTGAAATCGATAATATCGTCGTACAAAACTTACCTCATCTAGATACTGCAATGTTTATTAAACATAATTTATACAATTGGGCAGAACCAACAGATTTTAATTTTATCCCTTCTGCTATTTGGCATGATGATCAAGACATGGTTATTAATGATTCAACCATTTATGATTTGAAAGTTAAACTTAACAATTCATGTTCAAATTATGAAAAATACAATAATATCTGTAATGATGAAAAACAATCACTTGAAGAACTCTTATCCGATAGAAAGGAAATGCTTAAAAGTGAAAATTATGAAAAATTAGAAAACTCATTATTAAATTCAATAACTTATTTACAAAAATTTACAAATAACGATACCAGTAAAGTTATTGCAGAAGTTGAAATTGAGACAATTCAAGCTGTAACTCACGATATTGATATGACAATTACTGATGATCAATTACATACTAAAAAATCTAAATTTAGTCTTTTTAAAATCAAAAAGGATGAACACGTTAATGAACCCGTGGAAATCTTACAACTTTCAGAAAACGTTAATAATTTCCAAATTGATTCATCAAATAAAAAATCAAGACTTTTCTCATCATTAAATAAATTAGTTGATGCTTATAATACCCCCATAAATGGTGCAATACAATCATCAACATCTACTTCATCATCATCCAATGCTATTGCGTTATATGATTATACTCCACAAGGTGATGATGAAATACCAATGTCAGCAAATGAACAAATAACTATACTCGATCCAGATGATTCAGGTTGGACTTACATTAAAAATGCATCAGGTATGGAAGGTCTGGTTCCAACATCATATATTAAAACTATAGTAAAGAAAAAGCAACCCCCTCCAAAGGTTGTACCACGCAAATCTGCCAAAGCGACAAATCAAGTACTTGTTTTATATGATTATGAGGCACAGGGTGATGATGAATTAACAGTAAGTAATGGTGATACTGTTGTTTTAATAAATGATGATGGATCTGGATGGTCGGAAGTTGAATTAAATGGTAACATAGGATTGATTCCTACAAGTTACACAAGTCCTATGTAATATTAAATAAAATAAATCTAGATATATCTATAAACGCTTATGCTGGTGGTAAGAAAGCTCCAAATAACATTGGTTGAATAAAATTCCAAATGAAAGTACCAAATAAGTATATTGAAATGAATTTACCATCATTCAATACACGAACTAATTTATTCGCTTTCATTTGACATTCATAAAAGCCTAATGATAATGCAATAATTGTAATTGGTAAAAATGAAGAGACTCTAGTGATAATTTGAACATTCATAAAAAACACTTGTGTAAATAAATAAACCCAACTAATAAAAACTAATCCTCTAACAGATTTGATATTCCATAACGAAACATTCATTAATGCAATGAATAGAACAGTTGGTAATGCAATAATGAAATTGGGTATATTGTTCAATGTAAAATAATTTAAAAATCCATTATTCCACCTAGTAACTTGAAGATATGATACTAATGATTTTGTTGTTGAATTACACCATTCACCACGCTCTGGACAATATAGGAAGTATGGCAAGTATGTCAGGTAAATAAATGATATGAAAAGTATTCCACCTGTAAACAAACTGAGAAGTTTGTCACGTTTCCTAAAAAGTGTAAATAAATCATTCAAATATAATATACCTAGTAGTAAACAATTTGATCTAATACCAAAAGCAATTGAAAACATAACTCCGGATAATAGATATTTCACTTTACTGTTGATAAATGTTCTGGATTTTGTGAAAGATGATAAGTAAAGATGAACACCATAAAATGTGAAAAATTGTGCCGGAGTTTCAGAATAACATATCAGTGATATGACACCAATTGGTCTAAGATAGGTGAATAAATAAATTGTATTGGAATCAATGGATACATCCTTAAGATAATCATTCCTTATTATCAATTCGACTATTTTCTTTGAAATTTGGCAAATTTGATATAGTAAAGTACAGTTTATAATAAAATAACATAATGTAATATCATAAACATTCATTTCATATTGGAAAATAGTATTGATTAAAACACGTAATTGATACATGATTCTCCATAATAAAGGCGCAAAAACCCATTCATGTTCATATGTTATTCCTTCCATTGATAATTTTAAAATATATACACTATCCCATGACATCATTCCTTCCAGTATTGATTTAATAAATGGATGATATATAGACTCTCTATCGGATTGTATCCTAGTAATAAATAATTTAGTTGAAACGTCAAATTTAGGTAAGATTATTAATGCAATTATTTGGTATATGTACAAACATAATATTTGCCAATTGTTAAGTGTGATTAAATCATTACTCCAAATTGTTTTCAGTACTTGTTTCATTGATTAACAATAGCTCAATCTAATTATTCATCATGATAAATCATGATTGATCCAGCATAATTTATTAAAACGTATA
>JAKTQW010000223.1:0-60740 GCA_030579415.1 Pichia eremophila | reverse complement strand
TGAATTTCTAACTAAAATTGGATTATCTTTTTTACCTAGAGAGTTACTAGGATCTGGATTGCCGTATTCAGATTCAGTTCGGTGGTGTCCACCTGTATCTGCCTCTTGTTGTGACGACATTATATTCTATCATGACAGCATGAGGATTTTGCGATATTTCCGAATTTCCTCTAATTCACTGATTACTAAACACTTCATTTCTTTTGACAAAAGTCTATATATTCAAATGACTACTGTCTCTAATCGTCCTCAACTCTCCGGACTAAATGCTCCTGAACCAGAACACTGTCCTGGACCAGAATCAGATAACGCAGGTAAGGGTGAAGCTTGTCAAACTTGTGATAACAAAGATATATGTGAATCATTACCAAAAGGTCCAGATCCTGATTTACCACTAATAGCTGAACGTCTTTCGAGTATTAAACATAAATTACTGGTGCTTTCAGGTAAAGGTGGTGTAGGTAAATCAACATTTACATCAATGTTATGTTGGGCACTCTCAGCTGATGAAGATTTAGAAATTGGTGCAATGGATTTAGATATTTGTGGTCCCTCTTTACCTAAAATGTTAGGTGCTGCTGAAAATGAAACTATTCATGGTTCTAATGCTGGTTGGTCTCCAATTTATGTTGCTGATAATCTTGGAATGATGTCTATACAGTTTATGTTACCTTCAAATGATTCTGCAATTATTTGGAGAGGTTCTAAAAAATCATCTCTTATAAAACAATTCTTAAAAGATGTTGATTGGGGGAAACTAGATTATTTAGTTATTGATACACCTCCAGGAACTACAGATGAACATTTAAGTGTTACTACATATATGAAAGAAGTTGGAATCGATGGTGCTTTAGTAGTTACAACTCCACAAGAAGTTGCATTATTAGACGTGCGTAAAGAAATCGATTTCTGTAAGAAAGCAGGTATTAAAATATTAGGATTGGTGGAAAATATGTCAGGTTTTGTTTGTCCAGGTTGTGGTGGTGAATCTAAAATTTTTAAACCAACTACTGGAGGTGGTGAAAAATTAGCTCAAGAGTTAAATATAAAATTTTTAGGTAGTGTTCCTTTAGATCCAAGAATTGGTAAATGTTGTGATAGTGGAAGGTGTTTTTTTGACGAGTTCCCAGATAGTCCAGCGTCAGAGGCAATTTTAAATGTTGTTGATTCTTTAAGAGATGAAATTGAAGGATCCAATCAAGTCGAACCAATGGAATATTAAAACTTAAAATCTTAACTCTTTTTTAAAATTACAATTATGAGTATACAATATACAAGACTTTTCTAAATAAATAATCTAGCATAACATAATATAATATGATATAATAAATAATATTTATCAAAACTTTTAATTACTTATCATTTTAACATCATCTGTTTCGAACTTTGACTCTAAATAGTTTCTTTCACTTTCAGGTAACTCTATACAGTTCAAATGTTCTGATGTAAACTGTAAGTTTTCTTTAAACGTCACATTAATCAATTTCTTCATCATCAGCGTCTTTGCTATTTTAACCTTTGAATTACTATCCTCTAATACTGATATTCCATTCAAAACACCATTAATTTTAACCTTTAATTCTTCACATTTTTCCTTATAACTAATATCATCAAAATCTAATTCCTTAGCTATCTTGACAAGTGTGATATAATCCTTATAAACTCCTGCACCAGTTTTATACTCACTTAATAATTCAAATTCAGAAATTAGATTATCTAATTTTTCAAGTTTTGTATTGTTATTTGAAATAATAATCTCAGGTGCAACATGTTCTAATAATATCTTATGACCAGATTTGAGGTTATTAGCTAATATCAATTCAAGTACGCTTATGTAATACTGTCCAAGATTGTTAAATTCAAATGATCTAGCTTCATGTAGTATCTCCTTAGGTAAGTGTAAACGTTGATGAAGTTCGTTCAATTTTTTGCTATTTTCCAAGAATCCTAATTTCTTTACATTATTGTATAATGCATCGGTAATCAATTGCTTATTTCTTTCTTCATTAGTATGGTGTTCTAAAACAAATATACTTTCTTCAATCATATCATTCTTTTCTAGTTTCTTAGCAAATTTTTCAACAATTTCATCAAAATATACTTCATTGAAATCAATAACGGTATTAAGGTATTTCATAATCAAAAATTGTAGTTCAATATCAAGTTGTGGTAAAACAATACCACTAGAATGAACCATCTTAAATAATAAATAATAGATTTGATTATTAGTAGTATCAACTAATCCATTTTGTTCAAAATAATCAATGAATTGTTCTATAGTTTGATTAACTGATTTAGTAGTATTTCCATATTTAACTAATAAGAATAATATTATTGGCCATGATAAACCATCTAAATGATCTATATAACCCTTTCCAAGAATATCTCCACTTAAAAGCTTGTAAATTTTCAAAACACCAGATGGAATGAATGAAATTGTACCATTACTCCATTCCTTTAATTGACCACGAGCTAATTCATGTACCATTGCATCATTTGAATCAATCATAGTTAACAAAACTGCAATATGATTATTCTTAGTATTTATTGCATATTGTATAGCATCAGAAATTTTATCAGTACAAACGAAATGGAATATTTTTTCTAATGTATCAGTTGGAGATTCATTTAAATCAAGCGCAGTACTACCCATTGAGTTGATTTTTTGTAAAAATTGACATAAGAGTTCTCTTCTTTTGATTTCCGAGATATGTTTGAATTTGAATGAATTAGTGTCATTATCACACGCTCTGTATACTTTCTCACTCAAAAATGATTCCAAGAACTTTGAGTCATATAAAATTGATAATAACTCCCAAACATTATAATCTTCACAACTATCAAAACTCAATAATGGAACTCTCAAAGAAACAGAGGAATCTACTTTAACTTTTGGTAGACCATTGGTTCTTATTTCAACCTTTTTAGTGGGAACTTCAGATCTTAAACATTTACCATATTCATTGGAATTATTAAATTGAAGAGGTGGTTCAACAATAGCTTTTACCAGTTTTGATGTATCTTTATTACCGAAAATTAACTTGTCAACATTTTTAGGTTCAACTTTCATATCATATTTTTTATCTAAATCTTTGTTGAAAACCGAAAAGAATCCCTTAGATAAAGCCAATTGTTCATCCCAATCATCGCTTACCGATAATTCAGCTCTAGATTTTAAAAATTGTAAATTCATCACATCATTAACTTCCGGTTCATAAGCTCTAACTTCAACGAGATCCTCGATACCATCGTAGTTTCTGTTAACCAGCGCTAAAGCTTTTGCATCAACATTTTCATCATCATCCAATGATGAAGGCACAGAAGCATCCACAAGTACATCATCATCTTCACCATCATCATTTTTATTTGAATCTAATAATAATTCATTGTTTTTAATTTCACTATCATTTCCTTCATCATCGTCGTCTTCATCATTTAAAAGAAATTCACCCGGATTTACTACGCCTAAATTAGTCTTTTGTCTTTTCCAATTGTCACCAGGTTGACCATAACCTGCAATTTTTTCTAAGGCATTGATTTGTAATTCATTTCTTCTTTTTTCATTTTGATATTCATTTTCTTGTTGTTTCTTCCATTTGGCAATAAGTTCTTCATCATGTTCATCTTCGTCCACTATACCCCAAATTGAGAAATGTTCAACTTCAAAAACATAGTTACCAGTTAATGGATCAAAACTTATAAATTTCATTCCATGAACACTCTTAAGTCTTTCAATATGTTTTTCAAGAAGTTCAACATCTGGATTTAATGGATCATATTTGGATGGAAATGTTTTTTCAAGTGTAATAACAGCAGGGATATTAAGTCCATTACCTTGTGATGGTTTTTCATATTCATCAGGATAAACTTGTAACAGTTTATTACGAATAATAACAGTTTTACCTAATAATTGATCCCATTTACCTTCAAAAGCTGACAAATCAACCGGATATTTGTACATTAAACTACCATGACCCTTTCTACCAACAGTGAAGTTTTCAACATGCGTTAATTCTAATGAAGTCTTCTTTGAAAGTTCTTCAATGGATGGAAGACACCAATATTCAGCATCAACATTTTCTAATTCAGTGCATTCTGCAGTATTTTTTGGTAATTGTTCACTAATAGGTTTTGAAAATGTTAACTCAATATTTTCATCATTAATATCATCACTTGTTTTAACTCTTTTGGATTTTGGTTTTAATGATTCAATAATAACTGGTTCGGACGTTTTTTGATTTGAATTATTCATATTTCTAAGCTGATTTGGATTTTTAGTTTTAGATAATAAAACCGCATTTGCATCAATCTCATTATATTTTTTAAATGTATCATTAGGATTTTTAATAATCAATCTTCTATACTCACTTTTAGAAGTTGGAAGTTGAGGTAAATCTAAACCCAATTTACTTGAATATTCTTTGATTTGTTCATTAATATCTTTATCAGTTTTTGTGTTACCAGTATTGTTTTTATGAGTAGTGTCGTTTGTAAATAGACCACGGAAATTTTCAATTGAATATTTACTTGGTGTTTTAAAAGTTTCAACAAGTTTGCCTACTAATGATGGTTCACCATTATTTTCATTAGGTTTAGAACCAGAGTTAGTTCTTTTTCTTTTTAACTTTAAAATCATATCATCGGATGGTGCATTGGTTAAAGATTTTGGCATTTCCATATCATTGAGTTTATTAAGATCATTACTGAAAATTGATGTCATACCTTGTTGTTGTTGCTGTTGTGATGGTTCTAATGTATTTTGAGCAAAACCCAGTCCTGAAGATGTACCTCCAAATGTTGGATTAGTAGAACTGTTTCCAAACAAAGCTGGTTTAGAAGCACCAGTAGTAGAATTGGCACCAAAATTTAAACCTCCAGTAGTAGTTGAGGTTGCAGGTTTGTTGAATAATCCACCGCCAATTCCACCCTTGAATGAATTTTCAGTTCCTAAAGCTGGTTGTGAGGTGGTAGAGTTATTACCAAACGTAAATCCTGATGGTTGGGTTGTAGTTGTTGTTGTTGCAGGTGTTATATTGGAATTGTTATTCCCAAATCCAAAAGTATTACTTTGATTGTTGCTTAATCCAGTTGTATTTCCTGATGTTGCACCAAAAGAAAATCCTACTCCAAACATTGTATATATCAACGTTTATTTACCTGTAGTTTATAAATTAAGAGAAACAAGTAAAAGGATTTCAGTTTCCTTCAAAATTGCAATGAATTTTGTGTTGTCAACAAAAGGTCAAAAAAATGCGAAAAATAAAAAAATTTCAGGTTTCATCCTTTTTCACCTTTGTTTTGTAAGGTTTCCATCTATTCCAATGATGTTTTTACACGTAGTTTAATTTTAATTTTAATTATGAAAAAGTACAAAATATCTATTGGAAAACGAAAATAAATATGAAAAACAGAAAAAAGTATATAAATTAAATTTTTATTGAAATCATGCTTCTGGCATTTTTGACATAAGATCAAATGCACCAGTACCAGCAAGATTGAGTTTACCCATAACAATTCTTGCAGATGGTGATTTAAGATCTTCTCTATCAGAATTTAAGACTGCCTTAGTTAAGAATTGACATGTAGTTTCATATGACATCTTCATGAATGATGAAGTACACGAATCAATACCTTGTCTATTGAATGCTAAATAAGTACCTTCTCTTGTCATATAATCTGCAATTAAATCTAAATGTCTCGAAGAAACACTAATAGCATAAGTACCGAAAACACGATTGATTTCATTAACAATTGTATTTCTAGCAGCTTCAACACCATAAACTTTCAAAACAGCAGCAACATCATTAGATCTAATATTATTAACATTAACAAATGAATCATGTTCCCACATTTCTTGGAAATTAACACCTTCTGTAACTAATTGACGAACACCTTGTTCATCAGATGGATGTAAACAACGTCCAATATTTTTAACTTCACGAACAACACATTTCTTACAAACATCTTCAACAATATTAACCATAAGTAATTTTTGAGTTTCAGCAGATAGTTCAAGTTTGAAATCACACCATGAACCATTTTCATCATCAAAATCATATTCAGTAACGAATGTATGTCCAACAATAACTTCATGTTGTCTTGCCTTTGCTAATTTAGATAAGTTTCTCTTACCTAAAGATTCCTTATCCTTTGTATTGGTATCAATTTTCATTTCATCATCATTATCATTTTCATCATCAGAACTATCATCATCAGAACTACCAGATTCACTTGAAGATGCATTAACAATATCATCATCACTCTTTTCAGCTTCTTTCATTGCTTCTAATTCTTCATCATCAGGATCTTCATAAGAAACAGCTTGTTTGGTTCGACTCTTTTCATCAGAACCTTCTTCATTTGAAATTTTACTTGTTGCCTTAGTTTTAGCAACTGCAACTCCAATATCTGGCATATTTGCATTTGTCTTTAATTTTTGTTTTCTTAATTCTTTAGCAATAACAGATTCTAATTGATAAATAAATTGTGATCTAACAGTATTTTCTAATTCTTCCTTTGTAACATCATATTCTTCTTGATAATCAGTTGAATCAAAGAATTTAATTTTAATTTGATAAGATCTAGTTGCATTAATACCTGCAGTAACATCAGCAGTTGTTTCAATAACAGAGACATCATCAATAAATTCGGAGAATTTAATTTTAGTAATAGATTTACAGAATGCATCAGCAGATTCATCATCAACATCATCTAAAATTGGTAATGTCATTTGAGGAGTTTTAATAGATGCAGATGCAGTCATAACAATTTCTCTTAAACGTGGAATACCTAAAGTAACATTAGCTGCACCATGACCAGCAAAATGGAAAGTATTTAAAGTCATTTGAGTTGATGGTTCACCAACAGATTGTGATGCAATAATACCAACAGCTTCACCAGGATTAATTAATGATCTCATGTATTTTAATTGCATTAAAGCTTTAAACTTCTTTGAAGTTAAACCACCATTATT
This sequence comes from Pichia eremophila, assembly GCA_030579415.1. Classification (NCBI taxonomy): domain Eukaryota; kingdom Fungi; phylum Ascomycota; class Pichiomycetes; order Pichiales; family Pichiaceae; genus Pichia; species Pichia eremophila. The sequence continues at coordinate 53,767 of JAKTQW010000223.1, read as the reverse complement.
CTTTGCTTCTTTACTTGAAACAAACAAATTTTCATTTTGTTCAATAAATGAATCTAATTTTTCTTCAAATTTATCAGAAACTGAACCTAAATATCTTGCAGGATTATATAATGAAATAGTTGGATCATATTTATTATCATCTTCAAAATGTGGAATATCACCTTGTTTTTTACTATGTTTTTTAGCCTTTTTATTATAACGAATTGCAGTTTCAGCATCTAAATTTTCAACATTCGAAGGACTATAACGTTGTAATAATGAATTGTAATTATCAACAAAGAATTTGAATTCATAAAGATAAGATTCTTTTGTAACATCAATCGAATCACCACCATACATAAATTGAATCATTGTACCATCAGAATTTCTAACAGTATTATCATAATTAATTGTTGCACCTTCCAATTGTTTTGTGAGACAACGTTGTAAATAACCTGAATTAGCAGTTTTAACAGCAGTATCAATTAAACCTTCTCTACCTGCCATACAATGGAAATAATATTCTTGTGGTCTAATACCAGAATAGAAACGATTTTTAACATAACCACCAGCTCTTGCATCAGTTTCATAAGGTTTAAAACATGGTAGAGTTTTACCTGAAACCATAACAGGTACTCTTCTACCTTCTAAAGCTTGTTGACCTAATAAACACATAATTTGAGAAACGTTAACATTCGAACCTTTAGCACCAGATAATGCCATCGCTTGCATTGAATTATATGGAAACCTTTTCATTGTACCATTTGGAACACAAGTTGAAACAACTTTACTTGTAATTGCATTAACTTTAGACATTGTAACAGCATCTAAAATTGCTAATTTATTATCATCTCTTAAAATTTCTTCTAGTCTTTTTTGAAATTCTTTATCATTTACTTCAGTATTTGAATCTAAATTAGTAACTTCAGTTGCAGCAATTCTACCTGTATCAATTGATTCTTTAATAATTTCATTTCTCCATTTATTACCTTCATCAGTTAATCTTAAATCATCCATACCACAAGTAAAACCAATCATCATAATATAAGTTGTAAATAATCTACCTAAAACAGATAATGCTTTACCTGCAACTTCAGGACCATAAACTTCATGTAAAGAATGAATAATACCATATTTAGATGAACCATATTGAGATTTATCAAGAATACCACAAATTAATTCACCATCTTTGAAAACAACGTCATTTTCCTTTGAACCTTCACCCCAGTAGTCATTTTTGATTTTATTTTTAGAAATTAAATTAATACCTGGAGTATCTTGAGGTTTAATATTGAGTAAAATAGTTGAAATAACTTGTTTACCTGTCCATAAAGGAATTGGTTTAAAAATAGTTGGAGGTAAAGTGACAATTTTAGAACTTGATGAATGTCCCTCTTCAGGACGAATACATGAATAAATTAATTCTTGATATTTTTCTCTTGTAAAGAAGGAATCTTTATTGGTTAACCAAACACCAGCAGAAATATGATCTTGAATTAAACCTCTAACAGGAGAACCAGAAGTTGGAGTTAAATATTGAGAATCAGTATTAGCTAAATTAAAAGCTTCAGCTCTTGCATTTTCATTTTGAGGGAAATGCATATTCATTTCATCACCATCGAAATCTGCATTATAGGCACCAGTATTTGCATAATGTAATCTTAAAGTTTTTTCACCTGGTAAGACTCTAACTTTATGACCCATCATTGAAGCTTTATGTAAAGTTGGTTGACGATTCATTAAGACAACATCATTATTTTTAATATGTCTATGAACTTTTTTATTAACAACATTAAACCCTGTAGTTGGAGTCATTAATTGAGAAGCAATTGATTTTCTTTGTTCTAATGACATACCAATTAGAGAAATTAATGAACCATCTTCATTTTGAACTTGACTTGCACCAGGCCATTTATCAGGACCATTAATAACGGCTTGTCTTAATTCTGAAACATTATAATTAGTAACAGGTTCAGGATAAGTTAATTTAACAGCGAAAACTGGAGGAACACCAATTTCATTAGTTTCTAAATTTGGATCAGGTGAAATAACGGATCTTGCAGCATAATTAACTCTTTTACCCATCATATGTTTTCTAAATAAACCTTCTTTCTTTTCTAAAGCTTGTTTAATACCAGGAGTTGGAGTTTTAGTATTATTATTTTGATTTTTAGTTGAATCAATAAAACCATTAACATCATTTTGTAAAGTAACGAAAGCATTCATTAATCTATTAAAAATAATTTTCTTTTCATCCATTGATAAATCTTTAGTTAAATTTGAGAATTGATCATTTAAATCTCTAATAAGTAATGAAGTATTTAAAACTTTAGTTAATAATTCATTTTGAGAATTTTCATGAATTTCATCACCTAATTTTGAAGGTAATCTAAATCTAGTTGCAGGAACAACTAAAGCATTGATAAAGAACATATCAGAAGTTAATTTTTGAGAAGATAAAGGTTTTGAATGGAATAAAACATCAATAATTGAAGATTCTGCATTAAATAAAGCATTCATTATATTTTTAACTTCAGTTGATAAAACATATTTTGAACCAACTTTTGGAGGTAAATGAATAAAATCTTTTCTATTTTTAATTGAACCTAATTTAATTCTATTATTAGTTGATTCTTTATCCTTAAGAGCATTTTCAAAAATTTTAGAAAAACCATCTTTACGGAAAGTTGAAGAGAATAAACCACAATTTTCACATTTCTTTTTACCCAAAACTTTTGAATAAAAATCAGTAATTAATTGTTTTCTAGTTTCACCAACAGTTGCGGTGAAAACACCAGATTTAGTTGTTCTACCATCTTCAATTGCATTATTAATTGATTTAAATACAAATAATTCTCTCTTTTCCTTCAATAATCTTGATGAAGAAACAGATAATTTAGTATCAGGAGAAGATGAATCAATATCATTATTGTTATTATTAGTATCTTTATCATCTAAAGATTCTTCAGATTCTAAAATTTCATTTGAATCAATTTTAATCATATCTAATTCAGAAGCTTCAATAATTAAACCATATTGTAATAATCTTAATTTACATTCAAATTTATGAACATCATTTGAATTTAATTTAAAATGATTACAATAAAGACATGAAGTTCTTAAAAAAATGTAAAGTTGATTAAAAAATAAAGGATTATAGACAGGAACGGGTAATTCAATATGACCTTGATGACCAGGACAATAAATATCATTTAAGCCACAAGTTGAACAAATATTTTTTAAGAAAGCACCTAAAGCTGGATCATATAAACCACCAGATACTGGATGACCTAAATTATCGAAAACAGTTGGATTAGTAATTTGCTTTGCTGATAATTTTCTAATTTCATCAGCAGAAAGAATTCCAAAATCGACATGAGTGATTTCAGAACCTATAGGTCTAGCAATATCCATAGTTAGTGTTATGTAGATAGGAAATAAGTTTAAAATAGAAATAGCAAAATCAATATATAAAAATGAAAATGAAAGTGAAAATGAAAATGAAAATGAAAATTAAAATTAAAACAATTTGAAAAAAAAAAAAAAAAAATAAAAAAAATTTTAATTAGTGCAAACGAGAAAAAGAAAATTTATAATATTACGTAATACATGATTATGTAATACATTTAATGTATAACGTAATACACTCCGCGGGAGTGACTCAACCTCGGTAGTATTGTATTACGTATTCAATTATATATATTAGTGATATCGATTATGAGATACTTAATACACTCATAAAAATCGATGAGATTGTCAATTCACAATTTGATGTATTCATTTCTGATTTTGTTATAAAATAGGGTGGCAAGTTCTTTTATTTTATTCTTCCCATTCTTCCACTTTCTTTTCTTCTTTTCTTAAAAGGTAAAGATAAAGATAAATAATCTATTTATATATATATATATAATATAATGACAAATACAACTCCAACTCCTACAAAGACAATTTGTGTTTTCTGTGGTTCATCATTCGGTAATTCACCAGAATTTTCAAAAGGTGCAGAACAGTTAGGTAAATTAATGGCTAAAAAAAATTATGGTTTAGTTTATGGTGGTGGTACAACTGGTTTAATGGGTTCAATTGCAAAATCAATTGCAAGTGAAAATATTTATGTTCATGGTATTATACCAAATGCTTTAGTTTCAAAGGAACGTAAATCTCAAGTTGAAATTGATTTAATTAATAATGAAATCAAAGAAAATGTTGAAAATCATAAAGGTGAAACTCCCTTAGATGATTCTTATGGTAAATCAACTATTGTACCTGATATGCATACACGTAAAAGACTGATGGGTCAAGAAGCTAATGCTTTTATTGCATTACCTGGTGGTTTTGGTACTTTAGAGGAATTATTTGAAATTACAACTTGGTCTCAATTAGGTATTCATGAAAAGCCAATTGTTTTATTAAATTTAAATGGTTTTTATGATGATTTAATTATTTTCATTAATAAAGCAATTGCAAATGGTTTTATATCTGAAAATAATGGTAAAATTTTACAAGTTGCTTCAACTCCTGAGGAAGCTTTAGAAAAAATTGATTCTTATGTTACTCCTGCTGGAAGATTTAACTTAAATTGGTCAAATCAATAAATTAAATTAGTATTAATATATAAAAATTTAAATAATTAAATAAATTAAAATAGAACATAATAGATAAATTACTCCACTTTCATATTTTATCGTCTTTTAATGGACATTGATAATCAGGATAGCCGAAATGTCATTCCTGTATATATCATTGTCTTATCTTCTTATCTCAGCTTTTTTCGATTGTGTCAAGTTTCGCAAAAATTTAGTTTTTCTTTGACGAGCCCCCTAAATTTTATACTGTTTTATTTAAATACATCATTAACATCTACTTAAATATATGATAAGGTGTATATTGTATTTTGTCTATATAAAGTAAGGTAAAGCTCTAATTCATTAACTAATTTAAAAAACTTTTACATAATCAACACCATCAACACATTGTGCAACAGTCATTTGATCACTACCAATTATTTTATTAATTTCAATACCTAAATCAGTTGTTGATTTATAAACATCATGTTCTAAAATAATACCCCTACCTTGATCTTTCCATCTATTAATATCATTTAAAATTTGTTTTTTAGTTCTTTGAGGTGGTGAACTCTCCATTTGCCAATCAAATGAATCATGATCCCATAAAACTGCTTGCATACCAAACATTCTTGCAATTGATCTAACTCTATCATCAATTCCACCATATGGTGGTCTGTACCATTTTGGTAAATGATTACCAGTTGCATTCATTGCCCATATTGACCATTCAAACTGTGCAATAATTTCTTCATTTGTTAAACTTGGTAAAAATTTATGTGACCATGTATGTGAACCTAATAAATGACCCCTTGATTTAATCTCATTATAAATTTCAGGATATTTAACAACATTTAAACCTAATGTGAAAAAAGTTGATTTACTCTTTAAGTTTTTTAATAAATTTAATGTAAATTTTGATGGTCCATCATCGAATGTTTGACTTAATTTTGGACATGTATAAACATCATCATGACTAACACATTTAAAACAATCAAATGAACATTGAGTTCTAATAATTGGACATGTACCTGCAGGTCTTAATGGAATATTAGGAATTTTATTGAAATCAATAAAATCTAATGGTATATAAGGTGGATTGATACCTGGCCATTGATTTAATCCTGTAAAACTCTTAAGCCATTCAGGAACTGGTTGTACAGCTGCTGCATTAATTGAATTATATGTATCATTAAATGAAGAAATGGATGCAATTGATCTATTAGTAAATTCAATTCTATCATTTGGACTATTATTAAATGGTATAAATACAGCATTTGTAAAAGTAATTAATGTTATTAATAGTGTTATTAGACAATTCATTATTCGTTTTTTCTTTCCTTATTATTTTATGTTATTTACAGTAGTAAGGCTTGTTTATTAATATACAGGTTAGCAAAGGCTTAAGTACAGGTTGTCTACTTGTTCAATAAACCAAGCAGGAAAATAATTAGTTTATAAAGAGGGAGCAAGTAAGTGTATTAAATACAACATGATTTTTAATCTAAAAAAATAAGGCAATTTTCAAAATAGATAGGGGAACACATATACAGTACGGAACTGAGTTATTTCTTTTAGAAAAGGGTATAATTGTATTTATTTACTTAGTTATTTATTTAGTGGTTTATACGTTGTTTTTTATATTTATGAGGAGAAAAGCTATGTTAAAATGAATTGTAAATATCGTCTTTATTTTCTAATTTTTAAATATCTTCAATCCAGTTGAAGGTTGAGTTTCATTGGGCTTGTTTTCTTCTGCTACCCCATCATTAGATAAAGAAAGTTTATTAAGATTATCTGATGTAAATGATACCACATTATCAGAAACTGATCTCTTATGAGATTTATTATTATTAAAAGCATCATTATTAATATCAATATGTGGCTTTTTAGACATTGAAAAAATCCCTGTATCAAATAAAACAGGTCGATTATCAATAATTTTAGACGTTATTGGAGAGGAAGGAGTAGGGGATCTTGAAATTCCAGGTGATCTTGTAATTGAATTTGAACGAGAAGATGATCTTGACCTTGATCTCGTAGTTGAAATTGAACCTGATCTTGATCTAACAGGTGTTGAAGTAATTGAATAATTTGATTTAAACGAGTTGTTCCCCGATATTGAATTAGTATGTGGTTTTAGTAAAGGTCTAGTTGAAGTTGAAGAACCTGAGGAGCATGTCCTCTTTTTTGGGCTTTGATAAGGTATTGTTAAAAGTGAAGAATTAACAGTATTTGAAACAGGAGTACGTTTTAGATTAGTCATAGTTGTAATTGTAGCACGTCTTGAATTTTGTGAAGGGGTTGAATCAGGAATGGGGATTGAAAACCCATTTGAGATAATAATATTATTATTGTCCCTACCACTATTTGATGACGAGGCTGAAGAAATTGATGAAGATAAAGAAGGTGATCTTGGATGATAAAAATAATTTGATTGAGGAGATAATGTTGAAGAATCTAAAGTAGATATTGATAGAGAATGAGGAGATAACAGAGGAGATGTGGAATCATTATTTAAAGAGTTTGAATTTGATAACATTTGCTTTAAATGTTTATTTTCATCTCTTAAATAATTAATTTCATGCAGAAGTTTTAGTACGATACCTTCTTGTTCTTTTTCAATAAGATCAAAAGCATTATCCGAATGGGTAACAGTTGTAGATTGCATTGTTATTGAATAAAATAAAATAAAGTAAAGAGTAAGAGAAGATAACTAAAAGGAAAAGATAAAGATAAAGACTTATTTATATAAAGTATAAACTGACTCATTAATTATATATTAAGATAAAAGGATAAATTTGATAAGATCATCACTTATTATAATAATTTTAGTTTTGACACCTTCTCTTTTAAGCCTTGGCGCGCGATAAGGCATGGCCCCAGTAAAGTATATTGGGGGGCGGGGAGAGGGGGGACTACTGGGAGATTATGCTATTTACCAATGAAAATAGAGGGGGTGTGCGCTTCTTCTTCCATTTTCTTCACTTTTTCACCATTCTCACCCAATTTCTGTGGCTTTCTAGAACTTCTTGGTTTTCTGCTGGATTTGATAACAAACTATATGTTTATTTTGATATCCTTCCTCTATTCTTATCTTCCTTCACAATTGTATATCCACATAATGTCAAGCGATACCCCTGTTACAGATGAAAAACTTAAATCAAAGGATGAACCACCAATGTGGCTTATTGGTTACAACCTTTTATCAGGTTGTCTTTGGTCATTTGTTTTATTAAATGTTATTGCAACTTATATTTCATTTGGTTTTGATAGTTATCGTACATTTCAATTAACTCATTGGTGGACAACAATTATTCAATGTTTTGCAATTGTGGAAATTTATAATTCAGCTATGGGTATTGTTCGTAGTCCAGTTTTAACAACAACAATGCAAGTTTTATCAAGACTTTTAGTAGTTATTGGAGTTTGGACAATTGTACCTTATGCACCAGGTAATTTTAGTTATGCATATTTAACAGTTCATATTGCTTGGTCATTATCTGAAGTTATTCGTTATTATTATTATGCTCAACATCTTATCTCACAACAAACTCAAGTTAAAGGTCAAACTCCAAATAAAGTTTCACCATTACTTTTATGGTTACGTTATAATGCATTCATTATTTTATATCCATTAGGTATTACATCTGAATTAATTATGATTTGGTCAGCTGCATTCCATTCAACATCTGCAATTTATGGTTTATTCTTACTTATATCAATGGCTGCTTATATACCTGGTGCTCCAGTGTTATTCTCTCATATGCTTGTTCAACGTAAGAAATTCCTCGGAAATAAGAATACTAAGAAAACAGAGTAGTCGCGTCTGTATTTCCATATAAATTTTCTACCTTGTATATTTATTTTATTATTATATTGGAAATAATTATTTTTTTGTATTAATAAAATGAACGCTAAGTTCAGCTTAGTTATAATAGGGAATTTTTCACCCTTGGATATATATATATATTAGTACATTTATCAAAATACATAACACATAAAACAATGTTTAGAAGATTATATACCACCGCTGTTAAAGATACAAAATTTTTACAACCTTTAAAATTTGAAGATAGTCTATATGCAACTTTGAAAATTCATAATCGTTCATATCTTGTAACAAAGGGTGATATAGTTAATTTACCATTTTGTTTACATACTGCAAATGTTGGTGATAGTTTAAAATTTACAAAAATTGATACTATTGGTTCTCGTAATTATACTTATAATATTAATGATGGTATTGATAATGATTTAGTAAGTGTATCTGCAACCGTTATTGAAAAAACTAAAATACCAATGACTATAAAGGAAGTTACAAAGAGAAGAAATAGACATACAAAACATATTCATTCAAAACATGATATTACAGTTCTTAGAGTTGATGATGTTAAAATACTTTAGATTTATGTGATTATAATTAAAATTTTGATTAGAGTATTTAGATAATCATTTCATTTGTAAAATCCCACTGCCATCCATTTTGCTTGTATAAAGTTTTAAATATATCAATATTAAATACATTATTGTTTATATAGTTAATCTAATAAGTACTTTAACAGTGTAAGTCTATTATATAACACCAGTTTGATTTATTAGCATGAATCCCGCAATTTTTCATGATTTCATTATTTTCTACAAGAGCTATTTTCAAAACGTTAAAAATTCTATTTTTATAATCCTATATTCCAATAGCTATATACAAACAACTAATCACTACGTGGGTATTGACAATAAGATACGAAAATTCAAATTTCAAAAACAATGCCAGAGGAAAATGAAACTCAATCATTAAGAGTTGACACATCATTGTTAAATACCCAACAAATACCAAAATTAATAACACCAAACTCTCCAACATCTCCTCAAAAATCTTTTAAATCTTCAAAATCTTCAAATTCAATATCTTCATCATCATCATCTTCAAACAATTTGAAAAAACATAAAAATATGAAGAAGAAAAGCTCAAGAAATCCTTTCTCCCATGGTAGTCCCCTATATGGTGAAGTATCAAATAAAATGAGTTCATTCTTTCATGCAGCTCATAAATCAGATAATAAAAATAATAATAATAATCAACTAAAATCACCTGATAAGAATAGATTATCAACTCATTCAACAAATACAATTACTGAAAATGATATGAATAAAGAAAAAGAAAATGAAAAAGAAAATGATTGGAATGATGGAATGTTCGATCATTTCTCATTTGAGAAAACTTCGACAAATAATAATTCAAATAGAATAGTTTCAGATCCAATACATTCCAACGATGTAGTTGGTCTGGGATTTTCTGAAAAGAAAATAAATTTCTCAAATTCTTTACCAATTGGTGGTGGCTCTACAACTAAGATACAACTTACTCAGCTTGAAACTAATTCTAAAATTTCATTAAATGATAAAACCCAACCAAATTTATCCATAAACGAAAACTTCTCAAATATTAACCAGCATAAGATAAATCTGTCATCCGAATCAAGTTTGGAATCTCCATTGAATAAAAACATGAACCCTTTATCTAGTTATAAAAACCCAAGTCCTATAATTACTCAAAACGTAAGTCGAAGTAATAGTGTTCATTCAAGGATTAGTACAACAAGTGCAAACTTACTTCAAAGAGCTAATTCTCATACACACTCACAATCATCAGCTTCAACATCTTCTAAAACTCATAAAAGATCATCATCTAAAAATTCAAATCATGATATTATAACTACTCCTAAATCTTTTTTCAAATTTTTCAGTTCTAAAAAACATGAACCTAATCAAGCTAAACATCATTCTTATTCATATTCTCAAAGTTCAGATTCTTCTCAAGGATTATCACCGGTGATAAGCTCAACCCCAAATTTGAAATTTCCAGATTTATCTAACTCTCCGGTAAGTACTTATAGTAGTTCTAGCAAATTTCAACAAAAGAATAAAAAACATTTGAGTTTTGAAGAAGGAGAAGATCAAGAAATTAACAACACATCACTGAGTATTTCAACAAATGATACAATTACAAGCAAATCATCACCAACCGTTAGAAAACTTTGTACGGAAATACAATATGGACAACAATCACCTGAATTACCATTAATTCATCCAAATAAATCATCTAATGAATCAATATTCTCAGTGAAAACTACACCAAATCCTAAAAGAAACTCAATATACAGTAACTCTAACTTTACTATGAACACTAATCCTATCTCATCACAATCTGCAAATGCAACACCAACTGCAACATCAGTCCCACATTTAACTAGATTTTCTACAAATACGTCCTCCACAACTCCAGTATCGAATAAAAGCAGACAACAATCTACAGCATCAGTATCTAGAACAAGTTCCACATCAGCAGCATCAGTCAAAACAACAAATTCCTCAATGTCAGGTTATCCCACAACTAAGGTAAGATCATTTGTTAAATTAGGTTCAAAATCAATGAAATATTCAATTAATAATCGTAGTAAAAAATCAAGTTCATGGGATGAATGGGATGGTCATAGTGGTAGTTTTGAAAAAATTGGTCCAGTTGGTAGGAAACCAAGTCCACCAGGTCAAACCATTCCTGTTGTAACTACATCCAATTTACATTCATCGACTAATATTACACCATTATCTGTTTCCAACTCAGTGTCGACTATTACTGGAAATAACTCAAATATACCAGTTGTAGAATCAACTAATGTGCCATTATCATCTGAATTAAGGAGTGGTAATAATGATATAAAGGAATCAACGGATGAGAAAACTATTCAAAATGATAATACACTTCCATTACTTTCGAATAAAAATGGATTTGAATTCGTATTGAAAGAACCAATACCTTCTAAAGGTTTAAAGAATAAAACACAAGAAAGAAATATTATGTCTTTGAAATTACCCCCAATGAATACGGAAGGAATTGAAAAATTAGATAAACTAAATGTGAGTCAAAAATTTTTACCAAAATCAAATGAAAATACAGTTAAGATACTAATTACTACAAACTTTGTTGATTATAAACTTGTTGATATATCCAATTTTCAAAGTTTATCCAAATTCACGAGTTTTGTGTCCAATATGTTCAGGATAAAGGGAGAAGCCCAATTTTTCATTACTGAAATAGGTTTAACAAAGGATAAATTGGGTAAAAAGTTGGATAGGAAAGTTTTACAGTTGATATGGGACTCAATTAACAATAACTCATTAAATATTTCATTAGTATTTTACATCACTTCAGATGAAAGACTTAAAACTCCAGATCTTAACTCCGGCTCTCCTAATAAAAATTCCAATAAACCTGATCATTTAGCACCTCCAATTTACCATCATAATGATCGTACAGAGGAAACTTCATTATACACAACTTCATCATATACTAATTCAATAAACTCAGATTCAAGTTTTGATAGATACTTACCTACACCTCAACATTTAATTTCTGTACGTAAAGATTCCAATGTTGATTATTGGAATGTTAAAGATACAATCGAAAGAAAACCCTCTTTGAAAAGAGCTCTTTCAGTTACCCATTCTTCAATCTCTGGTGATGGAAATACAATTTCATCTCTTTCAAGTTTGTCTAGGAAGACAAGTAAACTGAGTATTAATTCAAATCAAGCAACACCACCATCATCATACGCTCAACCTAATACATTATTATCATCAAATCTACACCCTACCACCTCCGCATCCACCCCACCAGCTGCCTATAGCAACAAGCTTAAATCGTCATTCAAAGTTATCCCACCAAAACTACCTCATGTTGATTTCGATAATAAACGTTCTACTCCATTCAACACATCTAGTACATTAGTTGCATCACGCCACCCACCACCACCACCACCAATCACTACCATGATGCCACCAACACCACCAATTCCATCAAATATTTCTTGTACATCAGGTTCAGTCTCTTCGTCAGGGTCAACATCTAGTGGTGGATCAAATGCTGTTCCAACACAGACTACACCATCTTCTACTACACATTCATTACGTAATACTGGAATATCAAGATCAAGTAGAACATTAAAGAGAGGTCAAATGAGTGTTAGATCATTAAATAGATCAAATACTCAAACAAGTGTTTTAAGTAATTTAAGTTCATCGAGTGGAATTAGTGTAAATGTTGATCCATTTTCAGAAAATAAAATATCCTTTGCTAAATTTGAGAGTGATGAAGATTTAGAAGTTACAAGTGATGATGACGTTGATAGTGATTGTGATGAATTTGGATTATTTGCTAAAAAACCAAAAAATACAGGTTCCAAACAATCAAAAGATTCTGAAAGGAGTGATGAAAAAGAAAAAGGAACCGAAAAAGATGTTATTAAGGCAGAGTCAAAGGGAAAGCTGAAAAATAGTGAAGGTGAAGAAGATGAGGAAGATGATGATAATACTGAAACATTTGGATTGTTTGTTAAGAAACCAAAAATTAATAAATTTACTGTTCATGTTACAAGTGATGAAGAATTAGACGATGTTTCTAATCTTTTCCATAAAATCCCTAGATCAATTGCTGGTACAAAGTTAAATGAGGCTATTATTCCTAATATGAGTAAACAAATTTTCACAAAGAATAATGGAAGTGAAGATGTGGTGACTGATGGATTATCTACAACATCAACAAACTCAATTAATGATCTGGATAGTATTACTAAAAGTATTGAAGCTAAAACTAACAGTACAAATTCACTAGTTTCACCGACTATTTCAAATAATAATTCATTAGCTAGTTCATTAGATATCAGACCACCTGCTGAAGTTTTATACGATAATTTAGAAGTTTTCTTCCCAAAGGCCGATTTAGATAGTTTAGTGATAAACGATTCAAGTGATAATACACGTGGTATTGGAAGAATGAAAAGTATAAGAATTATTGCACAAGAAGCAAGTAGAAGAAAAAGTTATAGAACACCAATTTCTGCGATTAAAGAATCAACATCAGAGAAACTTCCGAAATCTAAAAATCAATTTATGAATTCCAATAGTTTATTGCATAAAAGTAATAGTTCCTTATTGAGAAGGAAAAGTACAAAAATGTGGGGACAAAAAGTCGTTGAAGTTAAATTAGATCATAAAAATAAGACAGTTATTCCAAGACGTGTCAAAAATGGTGAAATAGAAGAGTTTGCATGGATTAAAGGTGAGTTAATTGGAATTGGTAAATTTGGTCGTGTTTATGTTGCTATGAATTTAACAACCGGAGATTTAATAGCTGTCAAACAAATGCATATAAATCAAAAATTTTTGAATGAAAAAGAAACGGACAAGTTAGTTGATACATTTAAGGCTGAAGTCGATTCACTGAAAGATCTAGATCATGCGAATATTGTCCAATATTTAGGATTTGAAATTAAAGATAACACATATAGTATATTTTTAGATTATGTTTCCGGTGGTTCAATTGGTCATTTGCTAAGAAAGTATGGTAGATTTGAGGAATCTGTTGTTAAATATTTGACAATTCAAGCATTAGAGGGTTTAAATTATATCCACTTAAAGGGTATCTTACACCGTGATTTAAAGGCTGATAACTTACTACTTGAAACAAACGGTATTTTGAAAATCAGTGACTTTGGTATCAGTAAAAGAGCTAAAGATATCTATACATCACAATCTAGATTAAACTTCCAAGGTACTATCTTTTGGATGGCTCCTGAAATTGTGAATGATACAAATGGTATTGGATATAATGCTAAAGTTGATATTTGGGCATTAGGATGCGTTGTTTTAGAAATGTTTACAGGTGAAAGACCATGGAGTAAATATGAAAATGAAGGTGTTTTATATAAAATTGGTAAAGAAAAGGAATCTCCACCGATTAAGAAGGAAATTAGAAAAGAAATGTCTAGAGAAGCAAAAGATTTCCTTAGAAAATGCTTTGAAATTGAACCATCAAAACGTCCAACTGCACAAACATTACTTACAAACCCATTTTGTCAAATTGATGAAAACTTTGATTTTTCCATTACTAAACTTGGAAATATGATTTATAGAGTTGAGGAAAAGGAGAAGAGTAGTTTAAACAAGAGAATGCACAGTATGGCAAGAAAACTGTGAGGATAGAGTAGGAAAGAAGGCTGTGCATTTTGAATATTTTTTTTTCATGCAAAATTTTTTTCTTAGTATTATCATTTCAACCATACAATTTTAATCTTTAATGATGTCTAATCTTTTTATAAAAACATTTATAGACTTGTGATACCCATAAAGGAAATATCCTACAACAATGGTGAAGAAATCGAAAACAATTTCTCGAAAAGAAAAGTCAACAAGACGTGACAATGAGAATAAAAAACTTGATGAATTAAAACAAAGAATTGATGATTTAACACCAGAAGAATATAAAACTTACACAAACTTTAATGAGCTTCCATTAACTTCAGATTTATTGAAAGGTCTTGAACGTTCTGGATTTGTTAAACTTACTGAAATTCAAAAACTTGCAATACCTGAATGTTTGAAAAGTCATGATATATTAGCAGCTGCAAAAACTGGATCTGGTAAGACACTTTCATTTTTGATTCCAGTAGTTGAAAAATTAATTTTTGAAAGTTGGTCTGATATGGATGGATTAGGTGCATTGATAATTACTCCAACTAGAGAACTTGCAGTTCAAATATATGAAGTTTTACTTAAAATTGGTAAATTCACACAATTAAGTGCAGGTTTAGTTATTGGTGGTAAAGATTATGCATTCGAAAAAGATCGTGTTGGTCGTGTTAATATTTTAATTGGTACTCCGGGTAGATTATTACAACATATGGATGAAAGTGCCACTTTACAAACAAATAACTTACAAATGTTGGTTCTTGATGAAGCAGATAGAATTTTAGATATGGGTTTTAGAAAAACTTTAGATGCAATTTTAGGACAATTACCAGCAACTAGACAAACATTATTATTTTCAGCTACACAAACCAAAAGTGTTGGTGATTTAGCTAGATTATCAATGGTTGAACCAAAGTATATTAATGCAAATCTTGCCAATGGTGGTAAGGGTGGTGAAGAAATGTCATTACCTGAAAGTCTGGAACAAAGTTTTGTTGTTGTTTCTTTAAATGAAAAATTAAGTTTACTTTGGAGTTTTATTAAGTCACATTTAAAAGCTAAAATATTAGTTTTTGTCAGTTCATCAAAACAAGTTCACTTTATCTATGAAATTTTCAGAAAGTTACAACCAGGTATTCCATTAATGAAATTACATGGCCGTCAAAAACAAAAGGCTAGATTGGAAACCTCAGTTAAATTCACTCAAAGTAAAAACTGTTGTTTATTTGCAACTGATGTTGTAGCTCGTGGTTTAGATTTCCCTGCTATTGATTGGGTCATTCAATTAGATTGTCCTGAAGATGTCCCAACATATGTTCATCGTGTTGGACGTTGTGCACGTTTTGGACGCCCAGGTAAGTCCATGTTAATGTTAATGCCAAGTGAAGAAGAAGGATTTGTATCACAATTATCATCTAAAAATATAGAAGTCAAAAAGTTAAATATCAAAGGCTCAAAGAAGAAGAATATTCAACCACAAATTCAAAGTTTATGTTTTAACAGTGCCGAATTAAAATATTTAGGTCAAAAAGCATTCATATCATACTGTAAGAGTGTTATTATTCAAAAGAATAAGTCAGTGTTTAAGATCGATGAACTTCCATTAGATCTATTTGCTTCAAGTTTAGGTTTACCAGGTATGCCTAAATTGAAATTACCAAAGAAAGCAACCGAATTAACAGATGAAGCGAGATTAAAATTAAAAGAAAAGAAGAATGAAAATAGAAAACTTAAGTCTTTAGATTATGCTAACGATAATGGTGAATTTGAAGATAAGGATAAAAAGGTTAGAACGAAATATGATAAGATGTTTGAAAGAAAGAATCAAGATGTTTTGAGTGAACATTATATGAAACTTAATGCTGAATTAAAAGGCGATGAAGAGAGCGATGACGACGATGATTTCATGAAGGTCAAGAGAAGAGTAGATGAAGTTAAGAATTCAGAATTACCAGAACTTGAAATAAATACATCAAAACGTGCAATGAAAAAGGCATTATCTAGAAAGCTTACTGCAATGGGAAGTGAGAAAGGTGCTAAACTTGTTTTCGATGATGATGGTAAATCACATCCAGTTTATGAATTAGATGATGAAGAGTCTTTCCTCAAACAAGAACCAGAGAAGGTCAAGAATAATTTCTTGTTAGCTGAAAGAGAGAAGATGACAATAGAAGATGAGGTCGATAAGGGTGTTGCTAAAGACAAGCGAGCTGAAAAGAAACGTAAGAGAAAGGAACTCGAAAGACATATGAATGGTGATTACTCAGATGATAGTGAAGATGAAGGTCCATTTGTTGCAACTCTCGGAACTCCACAAAATAGTGATGATGAAGAAGATGAAGAAATTCCAGACTTGGTCAATGATCTTGAAATCAGTGATGATGAAAATGCAGGTCCAGATAAGAAGAAACAAAAGAAATGGTTTGAATCCGATAAATACAAAGAAAGAGATCAAGAAGATGAAGGTATTCTTGAAATTGAACAACCTGAAACTATTGATGATTTGGAAGCATTGACTTTAAAATTAATGGAGTAAAAAAACTACTTGTATACTTAATAAAACCTCTTATAAATTAATACGCAATTTATTTATTAGATCATTCAAACTTCAAAAAATACAGTAAGTTTTATTGTTGATATTATATAAGTGTATACAAACAGCAGGTAGGAATATTTGATTTATAGATATTAATGTTTGATTAAATCAAACATAAGTACTGTAACCAGGAGCAAAGTATTGATTATTTCTTCTAACATAGTATTTCTTCGCTTCATCAGCAATCCAGACAGTACAACTAATTGTTATTAAATATAATAAATCTGAGAATGAAAGTGATTCTGTTTGGAAAATCTCTTGGAAGAATGGAACGTAAATGGCACATAATTGACCAATCAAAGAACCACCAACAGCATAGTTGAACATTTTATTTCTCATTCCCATTTCAAATACAGATTTGGTATTTGAACGACATGCTAATGCATTAAACATATCAAATAAAACAAAACAAGTGAAAGTCATAGTTGTATCTCTACGAGTGATTGAATCTCCCATTTCACGAACATAAACAAACATTGTACCAATAATGACAAATATTGAACTTGATAAAACTCTATGAATGACTTGCATAGTCAAAATTTTATCATTCCTCTTTCTAGGTGGCTTGTTCATAACTTCTTCATCAACTGGCTCAACACCTAATGATTGGGCAGGCGGACCATCCATGATAATATTAATCCATAAAATTTGCATTGCGTTAAGAGGATTTGGTAAGTTAAATAAAGTTGCAAGAGCAACTAATGAAAGTGCTGCAACTGAAGTAGAAAGTTGGAAAGTAAGAAAACTTTGAATATTGTTGAAGATACCTTTACCTTCTTTAATTGCTTGAAGAATTGTACTAAAATCATCATCTGTTAAAACCATATCTGCCGCTTCTTTAGCAACATCAGTACCATTCATACCCATCGCAATACCAATATCAGCTAATTTTAAAGCAGGAGCATCATTAACACCATCACCAGTCATTGCAACAATATCACCTCTCATTTGAAGTGCTTTGACGATTTTAACTTTATGTTCAGGATTAGTTCTAGCAAAAATTGAAACATTTGAAATTGCATCAGCAAGTTGAATTTCATTCATTTCTTCTAATTTATCACCAGTCAGTATACAATTAGGACCTACTGGCATACCAATTTGTTGAGCAATATTATAAGCAGTTATTTCGGAATCACCAGTAATCATAATAATATGAACACCACCATTCATCAACGACTGAATTGATGATCTAATTTGAGGTCTTGGTGGATCATTCATACCCATTATACCACAAAAGATTAAATCCTTTGGTTCTTCTTCAAATGTTTTATTAGATTTAGCAAATGATAGAACTCTTAAACCATCTTTAGCAAATGCGTTAACTGAATCATTGATAGACTGAATAATTTCAGGTGTTAATTTGTTAACCTTACCATTTTTATCATAATAACTCTTACATAGTGATAATATTTTTTCGTTTGCACCTTTAACAAAAGTTTCAACATTGGTATTATTGTGAGAACCACATGAAACAGCCATAAATTTCTTTGAAGATGAAAATGGTAATTCATTTACTCTAACAAAATTTTCCCTAACATCATATAAGCCAAATTTAGATAATGATTCAATAATTGCAATATCAGTTGGATTACCTTGGAATTTTTCCTTTTCAACTGAATACTTGGAATTATTACATAAGCAACCTGTATTTAATAGTATCTTAACATCATTTGAAATATCTTTAATATGATTGGTCATGTTATCAGTATGATAAGAATCATTCAAGTTATCTTCTGGAAAGATCATTGGAGTATCATTCATTGAAACAGTCCAAATTTTATTAACAGTCATATGATTTTGAGTCAAAGTACCAGTTTTATCAGAACAAATAACATTAACAGAACCTAAAGTTTCAACAGATGGTAATCTTTTAACAATTGCTCTCTTTCTAGCCATTCTTAAAACACCCAAAGCAAGTGTAACTGTAACAATAATTGGTAAACCTTCAGGAATAGCAGCAACTGCCAATGAGACAGAAACTTGGAAAACATCTAACCAAGATCTACCTTGGAAAATACCGATTAAACCAATAACACCAATAACAGCAAAACTAAAAGCAGATAACTGACCACCTAATTTATCCATTGCATTTTGTAGAGGAGTTTTAGGTTTTTCAATATTAGACATTAAATCGAAGACTGAACCAAATGCAGTATCTTTTGCAGTAGCAACGACGATACCAGTACCATGACCTTCTCTAACCAAAGTACCCATAAATGCAATATTTGAACGTTCATTCATTGAAGTATTTGGACTCATGATTGTATCAGTATTCTTTTTAGAAGGTTTTGTTTCACCTGTTAAATTACTTTCATCAATTGTTAAATGAACAGCTTCAGTTAAACGAATATCAGCAGGGATACGATCACCAACACTGAAATGAATTAAATCACCAGGAACTAAATGATTAGCTAAAACTGTTTCAGTTGAATTATTACGTGTTAAATGTGCCATCTCAGGAACTAATTTATTAAGAGCTTCAAGTGATTTTTCAGATCTATATTCTTGTACGAAACCAACAGTAACCACAAGTAAAATTGCAGCAGTGATTGAAATAGCATCATCTATATTACCCATTAAAAAAGAAACAACGGCAGATCCAATCAAAAGCATAATCATTGGATCAGAATAAAATGTTTCAAGGAATTTCCATAATAAAGATTCTTCCTCATCAGAATCCAATTCATTAAGACCGTGTTTATTACGACGTTCAAGAATATCAGAAGGGTTAACCAATCCACTTTTTAGATTAGTATCTAATTCATTAACAATATCATCAATTGACATTGTACAATATTTTGAAGATAGTGACGTTTTCATTCTCTCAGTAGAGGAGGCTGAAGTTATAATATCTTTCTCCATATCAAGAAATGATTTTTCTTTGAATTCTTCAATGGAAGAGGATCCTCCACTACCACTGATGAACGCACTGAACGGATTGTCCGACATGATTGTTTATACCAGAGATGTTAATTTAGAACTGAAAGAAAACAATCACAATTTCAATAAATAATTTACACAAAAGCATGTTTTGTACGAATAAACTGAGTGAGAAAAAAAAACTGCATATCTGCAATCTGTCAATGCTGTTATTATTACAACATCTCTGCTTTTACTGCTTTTAATTATTGTATTATACAACTTATAATCTACAATATACAATTACTCTATATATCTCTAATCCCTTGCAATGCCCTTATAATTGCATCTTTACGTTTCATACTGCTTTGAAGTTCTGAAATCTCATCTCGAAGTTCATCAACAATATCATCATTAGGTAATATCGTGTTTGATACATTAAGTGATGATCCCTTATTTCTCTCAACTTCACCCTCTGATATACGTAATCTATTCTCTAAATGACTAATGTATGATTCCATTTCATTAATACGTAAATCATACTGTTTAACATTATCTTTGATTTTAGTAATGATTTCATTGCATCTATTTCGTGTTACACGTTCACTAATCTCTTTAGATATTATATAGCCTAATTCATCAATGCCATCTACATTAGATTGTGAAACAACTGAAATTTTCTCCATTTGCAACCTCTTCAAATGTTCTACTTGTTCATTAAGTATACTATTCTCTGCAACAAGTTCATAATATAAATCATCTCCTCCTACTGGAGGTGGTGTTAATATTGTTGTATTTTGTAACTCTAAAATTTCATTTTTCAGTATTTCATTTTCTTGAAGTAACTTATTAACATCATAGCCACTAGTATTCTTTTTAATATTTAACTGTATATTCTTTGCTCTTAAACCAAATCTAAGAGTATTAGTAGTTTCAGCAATAAAATTAATACCCAATTGCATCGTACAGAGAATTGAAATGACAGATTGTCCATTTAAAGAAGGTTGTAAAAATCTTGTTAATTTGGAATCTCTATATGGTATATGTGACATATTTGTTGTATTTTCTGATAATTTAGTTATAACTGTACCCAATGCTAATAATGATTTATTAATATATGCACCCTCTTTACGACGATCAATATGCGTAGTTGCACGTTCACTACCTGCTAAATCACAAAAATTCAAAACTGATGATACTTGATTACCATTATTATCAACCATAAATACCTTTATTTTAACAATGAAATGTGATCTAGATGATGTGTGATTATAATCTGTAGAATCCATACTACGTAAAGATTCTCCTCTATCAATTAATTCTAGTAACTGATTTACTGATCCAACTCTGATTTCACTTAATCCTTTAACTTTAACGCCATCTCTCTTATCATCTACTATTTTCAAATCTGTATTATCTTTAACTAATAAATCACGTATTTTTTCATTATATATCTCTAAAATTGAACATTCTACAACATTAACATTTTCAAATAATACATCAACTGAACGTTCTAAAAGACCACGCATTGAGTATGTTTTACCCGATCCTGTCATACCATATGCAAATATAGTACCATTGTATCCTTGTAAACATTTTTGTAATATAGGGAATGCAACAATTTGATAAACATCATCATTATTATTATTTATATCGAAAACATGATCGTATTGAAACGTACCTAATTCTGAATGCTCAACAATTCCACGATTTGAATCAATTACCCATAGTGTAGGGATGTCTTCATATTTGGGCCTTATAGAAACATGTATATGAGATGAATGTACTGGTAAATCTTGTGAAATTGTAGAAGATGATGATAATAACGATAATCGGGATGATGAACGGGAAAGACGTGGAGATTGTGGCATTGTCATTGATGAAACCCTTCTTGTTCGAGACGAACATCGTGATATATTTCGAGAAGGTATATCTGACATAGAATCACTCCTCCTAGTTGTGTTCATCTTGCTTGTGATGGTATGAAGTGTTGTTGTTGACTTTACGTTAAAGCCTATTGGATTTGATCTACAATGAAAAAAAAGTTCACTTAGGTAACGTTCTCTATTAATATTTACTTCTATTTACTTCTACTTATTGGTATTTACATTTTTGTACATTCATCATGGTGAACACACTACTAGCTATATTCCTAACTAGAACATAGTTAGCCATCATTTGTGAATCAATGTATCCAATACATGTACATTTTCCATCAACTAGATTAAATGATCCATTGGTAACTAACCCAATTAAATCATGTAATTGAGGTAATTGTGTAGAATAATCATTAGTAGTAACCATTTTAAGATTTCGTCCATTAATACCTGTAGATTCACCAGTTGAAATACTTTTCCACTTTTCTTCACACCCAAGTGGTACAGTGTATATTCTTGCATTTGGTTTGATATTACCTGTGCCAACACAAGTTAATATAACGGGACTAATTTGTAATGGTGGCATGTCTATGATATTGAATTTAAAAGGTTCAGAATAATCTTGTGCGATAATTGTGATTGGTTTGTGTTTTAAAATTAACTGTTGTTGATTACTATCCCTTAATTGTTGTTCAGCACTTGAAATTGCAGTAACAACTGGTTGAATGTTTGAAAGTGACTTTATTTGGAAATCTCCATCAATGGTTTGTAACGGTGATGGAGTCTTGTTATTAGTTACTTTAGTAATCAATCTTAAAACTTGTAATCCTCTCCAATCCAATCCAAATGGTGATAATAATTCACCCTTTTCACTATTGGAAATTTTAACTTTAGTATAATTAACCCTTTTAGAGGCAGGTCTTTTGTTCCATTTCTTTTGATTTTCAGTTCTCTCTACTTCACATTGAATAAAACCAGATGGTGTGAATACCATATCAGACCAAGATATCATCTTTCTTTCATATTGTAATTGTTCATATTGTTTCAAACCACCAAATTGAACATGTGGTACATGCATTAATGTATGCCAGAATGGTAAAATCCAAAACCATGGCATTTGAACAATCCAATTTTGACCTCTTTTAATAATCATTATAGGAATTTTAGGATCTTTTGATGTTACTGGGATTGATTCACTAGGGTAATTATATCTTCTTTTACCTAGTTGTTTGAGTGATTGTTGGTTTTTATATGATTCATTACGAATTTCAGAAGAGAGTAAGTCATTTTTTAGTTGTGGTTGTTTTTTGAGTGAAATTAACAAGTCTAATTGTTCATCATACGATAATTTTGGATTAGTTGGCAATATTGGTTTTGTTGAATGTCTGGGATCAGAAACTGAAAATGTAAAGATTGTGTTAGGAATTGTTGTTATGTCACTGATTTTATAAAGATTCATAAAATCTGAGTTTGGTAAACATGGGTGAACTATTGATTGAAGTGCAGTGAGTGATTTTGGACCTGTAAGTTCAATTGAACCCAATGAGAATCTACAATCGTCAATTGATATAGCTGACTCAGAAAAATCTGCAATTATTTGTTCTAAGAAAGTATCATATATTGATGGATGTAATGTCAAAAGAAGTTGAAGTTGATCTTCCGATTCTACAGAAACAACTAAAACTCTACTGATAGGTTCAATAGAATTGCAGATAAATCCCGACCAAGATTTGTTGATATTTTTAATAATATCAAACTTATTATCAGTGACTTTCTTCATATATGTGGAAAGTTCATCAATTTTATCCAATGGACAGTTAATAACTAGTGAACTATAGAAAGAAGTATCAAAGGCAACTGCACCTCTAATACGTGCAGAACGACTAGTATTTCTATAACATTTTTGCGTAGGACTTAAAGGTATATTCCAACCCCAACGTTTACACATATGAGCTCTTTTAGCATGCCATATATGAGTAGCCATCCATTTAAATTTTCTTTGACGTGTTGCATATCTAATTTGATGTAAATGTGAAATAGTTGCAGGTTTACCTGTTGATGTATTATCTATTTCATCATTTAATTCAACTAACCTTTCCTTTAATGCTTTTATTTTATCACGTAAACCGGAACTTTGAGTAGATACCCACGTAGAATCAGGTAATTTCCCCTGTAGTTTCCATTTACTTGCATAATTAAGTAGTTTTATCCTACGTAATAATGCCCATCTCTTTCTACCTCTACCTAATTTTGGATTTACAGGCTTACCAGTTGAACCAACACCTTTTGTAGTACTCACTGCAGCACCTATAGGATTTCTAGTAACAATACCCATTTCACGTAATGCTTTCTTTCTCATTCTTTTCGGAATACGACGAACATTATGAGAAGCAGTTCTACGACGTAAAGAACGTGGTAATGATTGGAAAACACGTGAAGCACCTGAAGTTTTCGAACTAACCATTGCACTTTCCAAAGCTCTAACTTCAAAATCTCTCGCAGCTAGTAATTCTGGAACTACTAACCTACTCTGTTGTGGTAATTGTTGATTTTGTTGATTGCTTATACCTTTAGCAAGACTTTTCCTTAATTGTGCAGCAGTTGGAGGAGGACCCTTTGATGGAGCCAAAAACGCCAGATCATTGATTTGAGTTCTGATGACTCTAGAATTGTAGACACGGGACCTCTTAGCAGTTGGATCCATCACTGTTATACAATATAATCCTGTATATATACCTTACCTGATTAGAGTCAACAGTGGTGTCAGAAAGGGTTTCCTAAAGAGGAAACTGGAGAAACGAAAATATTTTTTTTTTAAATTTTCCCACAGAGAGAAAAAAAAAGTTGACGAAAAAAAAATATTTCACCAATAAACGTTATTGTTACATAGCTAATATTGAAGACTTGTAGTATAGTTTAGCCTTCTTTTAGAGTATTTTTTTGGTAATGACTATATCACTTAACGCTACACCGGAAACTGATAGAGGCTCCTTGGAACAGGGTGGAACTACACATATGAGTAATGAAACTATTCAGTTTAAACATTATGCAAGAGATACACCAAATTATCCAACCCCATCACATACACCAACAAGTACTAAAAATGAACAAAGTGAAAATGAACATGAAAATTATATTGAAAATGATGAGAATAAGAGTCCAAAATCAACTAAAGTGTCAAAAGATATAAATTCAAAGGCACCAAGAGATTTTACACCAAGGGAATTTAATACAAAGGAATCGAGCAATAATAATGTTGATGAGAACGGTTACCCATTTTTAAGTAGAGAATTTGTTGTTCGACGAATCTCAGAAGGTGAAACTGGTCGTTTAAAGGAAGAACTTAAATGTGAAGCTTGTGGTAAAGGTTATAAACATATTACTTCACTTGCAAAACATTTATGGGAACATACAGCTGAATGGCAATCTACTAAAAGGTTATTGATTTCAAAACATCAACAAGCTCAACTTCTTGAAGCTGCAAGTATCTTATGTAGCTTTAATGAAAATGATAACAATAGCAATACTAATAATAACACAACTGCAAATCCAAATACAAGTACAACTACAGGTGCAAATGGAAATACTACAGCACCTAATAACTATCTCAATAATACCCATGCTTCACTAACAGCACGACGCAAAAGTCGTTCAGATGGCCCATCAAAGACAGGTAAATTTGGTGGTAAACGTCGTACAACTAGTATAAATCATTCAAATCGTCGGTTTAGTGAAGTTGAATTTCTTCGACGTGGTAGTACATCAATTTTACCACCAAGTGATATAAGAGCACGTTCTGGTTCAATTGTTGAAGGTGATTCAGTATTATATGATTCTGAAGATGAATAAATTTAACTTATTCCATTCATTAGCTACCGTATTTCTATGTATATCTCTAAATATTATAAATTGATTTTATTATATTAATCATTATCGGTTAAAAGTAACAAATTTTTTTATTTCTATAAGTAATTTACTAATGTCTATGATATACAAAGTGATGACTGTGAGTTGTAGTTAAACAAGTGAGAATGTGACTAATTTTCTCTCCATTGATGACCACAATTAGTACATTTATAGAAAGTGGTCATAGGTTCATCAGCTGAACGAATTTGAAGTTGAAAGAAATAAGCTCTATCATTACCACAACTTTCAATAGGACATTGTGCAGCAGTTTGATCCACATTATCCCAAGCACCTGCACCTCCTAGAACATCATCTACTTGTTTACGAGGTAATGATTTTCTTTCAAACATTTGTAGTCCGGCAATTGGAAATTCATATGGACAAGTTGGACAAACAAAAGCATTTGAAGCCGAAGTTGAAGAAGCTGAAACAACAAGCATGTTACTGCAGTAGGGACAAAACGTTAGCATTGGAAAGATATATATCTATATAGTCTCTGTACTATACTCTCTACTGCACCCTTCAATAAATATACATTTATTGAAGAAAAGAGACAGTTGCTAAGTAAAAAGAAAAAAAAAAATAATTTTTTGTGAGGAAGTTCCTGATGTGGTGGTTTTCATGTTGTTGATGAAATATTCTAATTCTTATTAACAATCGGTTGGTTGCTGATATATAGAGTAATTGTTCGTATATCCGCTTCTCTATTTATCTTCTCACTTACAAAGTATCCTTTATAGAATAATGGCTGGTAAACCTACACCGACTCCTCCGGCTTTTGCCTTTGATCTTACCAACTGGGAAGATACTCCAGATTTATCATTTCTCGTGGACGGTACAACAGATCATTCTAATACTCAAAACCAAAATATTGATTATTCATCACAATTACAACACTATCAAAATCTACTAATGGAGACTCAAAACCTGTTGTCTATGAAGAAAAATAAACCTAATAACCAACAATCAAACGATACAAATATTACTCAACCTCAACAAACATTACCCCAACAACAACAACAACAACAACAACAACAACAACAACAACAACAACAATCTCAACATTCATCATTTTCTTTACCCCAACAACAACAGCAACAAATTCAAGATAAGTTATTCACACAACAAGAACCTGATCTTTTACAAATACAAAACTTCCAATTACAGAATCTTCAAAATTTGCAAAATTTACAAAATCTCCAAAACTTACAAAATTTACAAAACTTTTCCAATATCTCAAATATAAATGGTATGCCTAGTAATTTACAAAATTCTCAAACATCACCAAGTATGCCAAATAATGAGAATAATAGCTTTCCCAATTTACAAACTCTTCAAACATTACAAAAATTACAATCAATTTCAAATAATCCTGTTGCAATTCAATCCTTCATAAATAATTCTATGATCAACCAATCAACTTCAGATAATATAAACATCAGTACATCCAACACACCTGTAACAACTCCTAATCCATCAATATCTCAACCACAATCACAATCTGCTAAAAAATCTGAACCACCTCAACCGAGAACTAAAATTAGACCATGCGATCATTGCAGACGTCGTAAGACTAAATGCACTATGATACCAGACTCTCATATTTGTAAATCTTGTCAAGCTAAAAATCTGAAATGTACATTCAATGAAACTACAGTGTTGAAAAGATCAATAAATTCACCTGATTTCGACAATAAGAGAATGAAATTTGAAGATCCAACAATTGAACCACCTCCAAATATCCCTGTACGAAACATACCTCCGATAAAAGATTATGCTACAATGCAAGGTAACTCACTCTTAAAGAAGACATTAAGTCTACAATTCCCACGTTCATCTTTTTATATTGGTCCGACTTCCATATACGATCCATTATTCTTGAATAAAGTTGCTCTTGATAAAATTGATCAATTCCAAATTGATAAATCAAAATCTATAAGGAAAGTTGCTAATTCTGTCCAATTTTTACTACGCGATGATTTCAGTGAATTATTATATGAACAAGCCGAAAGAGATTCAGATATTGTTGAAAAATATATTGCACCACATGGACAAACATTAATTGATCTTTATTTTAAATCTTTTCATCCATCATTCCCAATCTTACATAAAAAGATATTCATTGAAAAGTATAACAGAACACATCGTGAATTTGGTGCTCCTTTATTAGCAGCAGTTTATCTTTTAGCAATTCAATGGTGGGATTATGAACCAAAATTATGTAAATTACCAAAACCTGATGTTTTATCACTTCATAGATTTGCAATGAGAACTTTTGTTGATATAACACAACGACCTAAATTAAGTGCAGTTCAAGCAGGTTTATTATTATTACAATGTCAATTAATTATTGATAAAAATCCACAATTATCAACAAATAATTCAAATTTGAATTCAACGACTAAAAAAAGTAAAAAAGAAATCAAAAAGGAAAAAATGAATTTAGAAAGAGAAATTGAAACACACACTCAGTTATCCAATCATAACAATTGGTTATTATGTACACAAGTTGTTGCATTAGCTGAAGAATTGGGTTTAGGTTTAGATTGCTCTACTTGGAGATTACCTAAATGGGAAAGAGGATTAAGACGTAGGCTTGCATGGGCAGTTTATGTACAAGATAAATGGTCTTCATTAGTTGAATCAAGGCCTTCTCATATAAATGAAAATGTTAATTGGATTGTTAAACCACTCACAGATGAAGACTTCCCGGAAAAAAGTACCACTAATAATAATAGTAACAATACAGAATCTTCACTAAATACAGATTTGTCATTTATTGATATTGAATCAGGTAAGGAAGCTTTTAAACATACAGTGTCATTAAGTATTATATTAAGTGAAATTCAATCTCAGTTATACACACCATTTGCAATGCAAAATGTTTACTTAATTGATGATGTTTTAAGAATTGCTAAACCATTACAATTAAAGTTGAGAACATGGTATCATTCATTACCTAAAATATTACAAATGAATGCACCCAATGATGTAACAAATAATGAAAATCCTAATTTAAAATCATTCCAAGCAAATGGTAATTTACAATTATCCTATTTTGCAGCTGAGATTACTCTTCATAGAAGAATAATCTCCATATTATATAATCAACAACAAAGAAGTGATATGAATGCAGCATCACCGGCAAATTCAAATAGTAATACACCAATGGAATCACCAACATCATCAACAACTACAAGTGGACCAAATGCTCAATCTGTGTTACCACCACCTGCACCTCAATTAGTTAAAGTTTGTAGAAATGCGGCAAAGACAAGATTAACAGCTGCAATTTCATTTATTAGAGAATTAACAGTTGATCATATGCATAATTTTTGGCATAGTAGTGCACCTAGAAACTTAGCATTAATTGGTATTTTTGCAACATTATTATATGTTACTAGTTCAGATGCGGATGAAGCATCAATTTATCGTGAATATTTGATGGATTATAAATGGATTTTAAAGATGAATATTTCAAGTTTCAATATTGCCAAAGAGGCATTATTATTAATTGATGGTGTTGTTCATAATATACCAGGATTATTGAATGATTATGACGGTCAACTTGATACATTGAATGAATTCATGGTTGGAAAATTGAATCCAAACATTGATCAAAGTATTAATCAATCACAAAATCAACAACAGACCCAAAATCAAAATCAAAATCAAAATCAAAATCAAAATCAACCACCGAATTCAAGTACAAATAACATAAATAAAAATTATAATTATGATATTTCCAATGGTGTTAGTCCAAGAACTATTGCTAGTCCTGGTACCAATAAATTTAAACTTCATAATAATACAATACCTAATAACTCACCATATCCATCATCACCATTAAACAGTATGGCAAATAGTAATGTTGGCACATCAATCACTGTTAAATCAGGACCAAAGTCAAGACCCAAATCTCCAATGATCATGATGAAAGAAGCAAAGACACCAAGTGTTGTTAATTCTCCAATGGGTACACCAACTCCAACATTATTATCACAAACACAATTTCAACCACAAACGCAAACACAATCTCAACCATCAGTTGAATCACAATCACAAAACAACGATAAAGATGAAAAAGTTAAGGAAGAAGATAAACAGTCAGAGAAATTATCACCTAAGAAAGCATTGGAAATGTTTCAATATGATAATCAACAAAGTTTGATGAATATGGCATCTATGTTTGGAATAAGTTCTGAAGTTGAAAACCAGATACTAAACCATAATAACAACAATAAAAATACCATTAATAATACTAATAACACCAATAATAATGGTAATACTAGTAATGACAATAGCAAAAGTGGTAGCAATAACCAAGAATAATAACAATTAAATATAACACAGTATAATTAACTATATAATGCAACTACTTACGTAAGACCTCTATAAAAATTAAAAATTTCTTTTTTCTAACGTTATGGACCCTTTACAAGTATAATAATATATATATTCTTGAAGATTTCATTGTCTCTTGCCAAGATCAATTGATGGTTCATATGGAATTAATCATTAATTGATCTGTTTTATTATCATATATTGTTGTGGTGTTATCACAAATAGTCTTTCTTTCATTTGGTGAAGATGTCCGTTGATGACATTGGGAAGTTATTGTTTGCTGGCTTTGAAGGTGTCGAATTCACAGAGGATGGTCATGCCGCAAAACTTATACGTGATCACCGAGTTCACTGTTTTATCATTAAAAGAAATAATTTTGTCAACATTCAACAATTGAAAACTTTACTAAACGATTTACAAACGTTTGCATATAATTGTAATTTTAATTCACCATTAGTTTTATCCATCAATATTGATTTATATAATCATATGCGTGATCAAAATATTAAAGAATTGACAGTTTTCCCTCCACCTCTTGCATTGTCAGCAACGGGGAACTTTTCAGTTACTTATAATATTGGTAAAGCATTAGGTTTAGAACTCAAAGCTATTGGTTTTAATATGATGATAGGTCCAATTTTAGATATTTTCTCCAAAATTTCAAATAGTAAAACGGGTATGAATACCCTTGGTGTTACTGTGGAGGAAGTTTCCAAATATGCAGTAGCTTTTGGTTGTGGTCTTAAAACTAGTGGTATATTAGTATCTGGTTGCTCATTCCCAGGTATGGGTAATACATCTATTGATTCAGTTACAAATGATTTGATATTAATTGAAGATTATAATCAAATTGAAAATAAGAATATTTTACCATTCAAGACAATGATTGAAATTGATGTTTTAGATTCAATTTTAGTATCTTCAGTTTTTGCTCCAAATGCTTTATACGATGATTTAAGTTGTTGTTTAAATCCTAAAATTGTTGATACTTTATTAAGAGAGAAACTTGATTTTGACAAATTAGTCATTGCTGATTGTGTTGAAACTTATGAAATTATATTGAATTATGGTATTGGTCAAGCAGCTGCTTTATCCATTCTTTACGCGCATTGTGATATGGTTACAGTTTGTAAGTCTTATAAACATCAATTAGAGGCTTTGGAATTTTTACAAAAATCCTTTGAACATAATAATTATCAAGCAATTTTAATAACTGCATTAAGAAGAATTGATGAATTTCTTAATAGAATAACTTGGTTTGATTCGAAAGTTGATATTACACCTGATTTAAAGAAAAACCACGAAATAATGTCAAATGATGCATATAAAAATTCAATCTCCTTAGTTAGAAATTTATATGGTATGGTTCCAGCTTGGAAATATTTTAAACAATACTCGTTCAATTTTAATCCAATAGATGAACTTACAAGAAACGATGAATTAATTTCAATACCGAATTTAGATAACTTGATACGATCAGATAATATAATGACATTATTAACACCAACTAATTTATTAGCTTACAAACATTTAGCGAAGAATTTAATAGATTATGGTAAAGATTGTAATTGTATTGTCAATCATTTTGTTTATAATAATTATGAAATAACAAAGGAAATAAGGTTAGCATTAGAAAATTCCATTTACATTGTCCTTATTCAAACAAATGAACATGAAATTAAAATAATTAAGGAAATTTCACGAATTTTATCAATGTTAAGTAAGAGATTAATGATAGTATCAGTTAATTCACCATACTATTTTCTTGATAATGATACAATAGCAGGTACTTTTATTTCAACTTATGATAACTCGCCAAAAGCTCTTAATTATTTAGCACAATTAATTTTTGGTAAATTTCGTGCAACTGGTAGAGTGCCCGGATCTTATGGTAAATTAAATTCACGTGAAGAAGTTGTTTTGGGATTATCCAATAGTTTAGATGGTTCAGAATGGCAATTTGACTTTTTGTTAAACAAACCATCAATTTCTAAACCATTATCTAAGTTATCAACACCAACTAATCTACAATTTGAGAATAATATGTATGCAAATGAAATTGCTGCTTTGTTAAACTTAGATCAAGTTATGTTAAACCATAATTCTAATTCCAATACTAATCAATCACCTTCCTTGATAGAGAATAATATTATGTCATCTACTAATGCATCATCATCATTATTTGACTCAAACTATAAATTTGACTCTAACAGTGATAAACCTAAAGATACTGTATCTGAATCTAATTATGAAATTGATGATAAATATGGAGAAGATGATGATAGAACGGAGATTAAAACTGCGTCACAATCAACATATGATACATACCTCAGAAAACCTAGTGTGACAAGTACAGATAGTAATTCAAATCGTATTATTCCAAATATACCCAAAGAAACCAATAATATCAACTGTAAAAAAAGCAAAACAGCTGAGAACATAGTTAACAATGAAGAAGAAATGTCTGAAGAAAATAAAGTTAAAGAAAAGCCATGGGTTGTTGAAGATTATGATAGTCGTCGTGATGAATCGGTATTTGGAATGATTAGAGAAAATACTATAAATGATATTTATTATCCTTTGAATAGTGGTAGTGGATTAATTGGCCGTATTTGGGGATATGGTGATAGATATGGAGATACGCAAGTATCTTTCATTGTTCGTAACCCAACAATGAATGTTATTTATGGATTGGTTACAGTTATTATTGATGAGTTTAGTAAAACGGGTAGAATGATTTACATGGTTGTCTCTAAAGCTAAAAGAAGGCAAGGGGTTGGTGAAATCTTACATAGAAGAGCAATTCAATATATGACAATCATTAGAGGTTGTACAACAATTACATTAGGTTGTGTTTTCCCATTTTACAATTATTTAGTGCCTAAAGTTTTGAATGAAATTAGTAGTATTTGGGAATATTTAGAAACCAAAGATGATTCCAAAATTGATATTGATGATAGTTCTATTCAATTAGTTGGATTTTTTCGTTCATTAGGTTGGAATTATACAAGACACACAAAGGGTGTTTATCAACAAACTAGAAAATATTTATTGCATTTAAAATTGAAAAACTGGAGATTTCCTGCAGAGCAAAGCCCTTTCATCATTAATAGCTTAAATATAAAGCTAAGCAACACATGCGAGTTTATTGAACAGTTGAATAGTTTAAATGTTAAATTTGTTGTAAGTGATGATCCTGGACCTGGTTTTGAAATTTGCCATCAGTTACTTAAACGTGGTAAAACAAAGGATGATGAAGAGATTGTATTTTCATCACTTTATTCTAAAACTAAGGAGTTTATACGAACAGAAATTCAAGATGCTAAATTACATAATAAAAGACGAAGTACGATGGTAATGTATGCATTTGTCGATGGTGTAATTCATGGAGGATGTGTCATATACACGAGTAATAGTGAAATGGGATTTTATTATCCATTAATTGATCAATATAAGAAAACACCAGTTGAGACAATAGCAGGTATAACAGGTTTATTTGTCAACTCACTAGATGAAGATAAACAATTAAGTCCAGGAAGCAAAAAATTAGTTGAACATGGATTAATATCTGCATGTGTTGATACAATTGGTAAATTAGGTATTGAACAATTAATCATTCATAATGTAAGTAAGGAAACCATGCCAGAGTTGTTATCATGTGGATTTGTTAAGAGTATTGAATACTGTGCATGTTTTGGTAAAAAGAGGGCATTTGAATGGGTCGTATAGTTATTATTAAGTGGTTGGGTTATATGGAGGAGGGTATATAATTATATAGTTCTAATCTTATCTCTAGGTAGTGTCTTCTTCAAGACTGTCCAGTACGTTGTTTTGATCATCATCGATTGTACTGTTTAAAAATTTATTATCATCTTTGATATCCCTGTTATTATTGTTACTACGTATACCTAAGTAACTTTCATCAATTGATGTTTCATTTTGATTATCCGTCTGAGCTGCAACTGCTGCCGCTGCAGCTGCAATTGTTTCAAAATCAGCGTCTAAACCGAGACCTCTGAAGTCTTCAGCTACAAGATGTATAGTTGTGGGATCACGTCTGAGCATTTTGGTATAAAAGGAAGAGGGATTCCAGTTTGGTACTTTTTGAGGACTTGAAGTTTTTCAACAGATCAGAATTATTCAAATTTAATACTAATGAAATTTACTTTTATGTTTCTTCTTTTCCAACGGCCAAACAATGTTCTTGATTATAGTTTTTGTAATGGTGGTGATGGTGGCAGTTACTGTTTTATTGCCACAAATTTCTGGTGTTGCTAGATACACACATAATCCAGATTACGATGCTAAAAAAAAAGAGAACAGATCGTCAGAAACTGAACAACCTGAAATTCAATCAAATGTTTATAGAGCACCAGATGATGATTTTAATTCAGATAATATTGATACAGCTAAAGTAAGTGGACATAATGGTATATTTGGTGTAGGTGCAACTATTAAAAAGATTGTTCAAACTCCAATAACTGAAAGTGATATACCTGTTAAATTGGAATTAGTTGGTGAAGAAACTTTAAAACGTCGTGTTAGAGGTGAAAGATCAAATGGGAAAGCAGTTACTGATCCTAATAGTTATGATTATGATATTGATGATTTTATTGAAGAAGAAAATAAGAAAGATGAAATGCAGAGAAGAAATGAGACTCTTAAAATGTATGGTAATGCAGATGTTTAATGTTTCTAACGTATATAAATTGAATACAGTTTTATAAAAAAGTGTTTACAAATTAGCCTGTATATTAGCTATACGAGCAGCAGATTCTGAATCTTGTGATGATTCTGAATCCATTTGTGGTTCATTGGATGATTCTTCCATTTTTGTTTCAGAATCGGATGTAGAGTTTGAATCGATTTCAGCTTTATCTTTATCATTATCATCGTCATCATCTGAGTCGGAATCACTTTCGGAATCACTTTCAGATGCTTTTTCCATACCTAATTCTTCATAAATATCATTTGAATCAGTACCAACTTCATAGAATAGCATATAAGTACCTTCACTATTTAAAACTTCATCCTTTGTGACAATTCTAACAGTTTCATCACTTATATACCACCAAATTCCACGAATTTTTTTATAACAAATATAATGACCGTAATTATGAGTACCATAATGAGATATAACTGCTTTAAGTGAATAATTTAATTCATTTGTTTCATTAATTTTAAAATTTTTTCTTGCATCAAGGTTAATATTACTTGGTTCTGCAATATAATTTGACATATTTAATGTCATTGGGAAATCAACTTTTGAGTTGTTTTTCCTTATTCTATAAGTTGTTGGATCAAAAACACTTCTATTAATATGAATAGTTAATAATGGTGGGGGTCTCGCAAGATATGATTGTTTAATCTTACGACATTTTATAATTGAATTTTTTGTATGTAATTTTTTATAAATATCATCATTAATTGAATTAAGTTTTAAAACTTCATCAATTTCATCAATTCTACT
Organism: Pichia eremophila; assembly: GCA_030579415.1. Classification (NCBI taxonomy): domain Eukaryota; kingdom Fungi; phylum Ascomycota; class Pichiomycetes; order Pichiales; family Pichiaceae; genus Pichia; species Pichia eremophila. Next base: position 18,145 of record JAKTQW010000223.1, on the reverse strand, counting down.
TGATATTTTTTCAATGAGTATAGTTGCACTATTTGATTCCTTTAATTGATCTAATTTCTCACATAAATTATCTCTCATATTATTTAATCCACATCTATTACATTCAACTCCATCAATTACTTCAGTAGATGTAAATTCATCTAATAAATCATTTAATTGATAATGATTAAATTGACTACTTGGCATATTTAATGATAATCCACTTAAAACACTAAATCTTATACCACCAATTTCACCGCATTCCAAACAACCAATTCTATCACATTGGATACCATCAACTGGTGTAATTAAATTAAATGGAACATATTTTACTGATTTTATTGACGTATCAATTAAATTTTGTGGTATATAAACTGGTCCTAAAGAATCTAAAGAATCTAATTTTTGTAAGCCTGTTATACCATTATCAGGTAATAAAACTGCTTCTTTGCTTGGTTTTTCATTTAATGTTGATTTAAATTCAACTTCAATTTGTTTCATAACATTTTGATAAAATTCTTCAGCATCTTCTTGATTGTAACCTAAAAATAAATGTTTATTTGGTGAATCTTTCATTGCCTTTAAAAGATGTTTAGTATTATAAGTTTTAGTTTTTTTATTATTTAATTCATTTAATTGAATTATAAGGTTATTTAAAGCATTTGAAAAAATCAAATCATTATTAGAATTTGAACTATATTCATTCAGAAAATTTGTAAATAATTGTGAACTTGATAATGATTGTATAACAGAATTCATAAAACATGTATTACCATCATTTTGTAAACCTGAAGGTATACCACCATTTTCATCATTTGAAATAACGAAATTATAAATCTTTTTCAATTTTGGATCAAAATATGTTGAATCTCTATTTCTTGAATTAAAAATTGACCACGAAGAACTAAATTTATTCATTATTGGGAAATAAACGAGTGATGATGATAATATTATAAAAAATAAAGTAAATACTACTGTTAAAACGTTTAAGTTTTCCATAATATACCAAGGAAATGTAAATTCTAAAAAGAAAAGAATTGTAAAATAATCGACATGAATTCAAAATGTCAGTATTTTATATTTTACAATTTAATACAAAAGCGTGAAAAATTTTTAAAAAATGGTATATTTATATCTTTATTTACCCTAATAATACATTAATCATTGAATGTCCTTATATGCATGCATTCATGTACTATTATTATTATTATTACAGTTATTTATTTGATCTTGCAACTTTAGCAGAATCCATTGCAATTGAAATACAATTTGATTCATAATTATCAATCGATGAAATATTTGGATCAAAATCTCCAATAACTTCAACTACTAAAGGATTAATACAAGATTTACCAGAATCTGTATAAAAATGTCGTCTTAAAGCATCAGTTCTTGCAAATTTTTTACCACAACCCCAAATTTTAGAAGTTGGAGTTAAACCATAACATTTAAATTTCTTTTCACCTGAATGTAAATCTTCATGCCTTTTACAATCATGTTGTCTTGCAAAAGATTTTGAACAAAATTTACATTTGAAAGGTCTATCACTTGTATGAGTTTTTTGATGAGATTTTAAATTATAAGGTCTTGCAAATGATTTACCACAAATTTCACATTGATATTCCAATTCATCTTCTTCATTATCACCATCATCATTGTGGTCATCACCATTACCATTACTATTATGATCAGGTATTGGTGAATAAATTGATGAAAGTGATGAATATGAGGAAGAATTTGATAATGAATTTGGAGGATAAAGAGATGGTGAAGCAGGTGGATATAGTGATGGAGAATTCGGAGATAATCTTGAAGGTGAAGGACCACGAGATGAATTTCTTGAAGATATCCTTGATGAATTTCTTGATGAATTTCTTGAAGAAGCTCTTGAAGAGTTTCTAGATGAAGATCTGCTTCTTGAAGATAAAACTTTACGACCATTTCTCATTAATATATGTTGATCATCATTGGGTACAGTAAGTATATGATTTGAATTTGGAGGTGGAGTTGGAGTATTAATAAAAGTTGGTTCAGTATCTTCAATACTTATACCAATTTGAGGATAAGGTACAAAATGATTATCAAATAATGATGGAGTATGTATTGATGAAGTATTTGAATTATTAGTATTTATAGTATGTAATAAATTTTCATTAAAATCATTATTATTGTTATTGTTAATATTAAGGTTTGTATTGTAATTATTATAATTGTTATAATTATCAATATCATAATTATTTCCAATATTGTTACTACTATCAAGATTATTTATATCAAGACTGTTTATATTTATTTCATTGGATAAATTAAGGGTATCGTTGACAATGTTGTTAATATTGGTGTTTGTATTAGTATTTATGTTATTGTAATTGTAATTATTATCATTTATGGGATTAGATGTATTAGATGTATTAGATGTTGTTTTATTGATAATGGAACCGTTATTGCTATTATTATTATTATTGTTATTATCATCGGCATTCGAATTATCGTTGGTTATATTACTCATATTAATTAGAGATTCCAATGAATTTAACTGATCAAGGGGATCACTAAGAGAGCCAAGAAAGGCTTCAAGATCAGAATTAGAAGTAGAAAAGGGGGGATTTGACATTGTAACAATGAGAAATGGTTCAAAAGAGGTTATTAATTAATAATTAATATATTTACTTTAGATAATAATTATTATAATTTAAAAAATATACAGTTAAGCCAAAAAAATAAAAATGAAAGAAATGGGAAATATGAAAATATGAGTAGTTACTTTACAGACGCGTCTACTGTGGCGGCTCAACATTATTAGAACATTGACCAATATAGTTTCCAGGTGGATCATATGAACAAATAACATAATCCCCCCAATAATCACCACAACTTTTAACTGCACAACCTAATTTAGTTGTTGATTTCCAAATAACTTGAGTAAAATGATCTAAAACTGAACATGATGAACCATAATTATAATTTGTACCTTCATTATACCAACCTTCAACTGCACCTTCAATTCCATAACCTAGTGCTAAATTTTCACCATATGGACCACCAGAATGTGTTAAAGTACCTGAACAATCATAATTAGCTGCATAATTAGCTGCATAAGCTGCAAGTGATGCATCCCATGATAATGGAGGTGCATTATGTAATGAACGTTTTGCATTATGTGCAGATAATAAAACACTTGCATTATCATTACCAGATGATGTTGCTACTGCTACTGCTGTTTTATCTGCTGCAGGAGCAGCTGGTGCTTCAATAGTAGCATCTTGTGTAGTAGTTGGAATGATTGTATCCTCTATTATAGTTGGAGCAGGGGTATCATTTGTAGTAGTAATTGTTATAGCAGCTGGTGCAATTGCTGCAGTTTTTGTTGCAGCATTTTTATTATTATTATTGATATCCTGTATTAAAGTAGTTGGAGCATTAGGATCTATTAAAACAGTTGTAACGACAGTTTCAATAACTGTTACTTGTAAAGGAGCGGCAATAGCTAAAGCTATAGAAGATAAGAGTGCAAGACGCATTATATATAGAAAGAAATGAAAAGATTTTTCCAAAATTTACAATTTAGATATTTCATTTTAATAGGATATATAGGTATAGTTTTATATAGAAAACAATCAAGATATATTATAAGAATTGAATATAGATTACAGGTATACAAGATGAAATAAATTAAGGGTACTGGAACGGGGTGACACGTCAATAACGCGTTGTTTATGTTTCAAGGGGGATTTATATGGCGAGCGTGTTTATTTAAACTAAGAGGTAGATTACATAATCAGATCAGAGATCAGACGCATCGACGCATGTTTCTGGCGGCGAGTCAAAAAAGAGCGCAGCTTTGAAAAAAAATGATGAAAAACTTGAAAAACTTGAAAAAATGAAAAAAATTTACAAAAATTGCTGTGCCTCCAATTTTAACAGCTGAACCTCCAACAATTCATTATTATAAACACTGTTTAATATATCTTTTTTGATTAAATCTGTCCTTTAGATATACCATAATGACTATGCCTTTACCACTACCTGACGCCCTTGGTGTCCTTGCTGCCGCTTCTGCATCTGCATCTGCTTCTGCTTCTGTATCTGCTTCAAATGTACCTTCAAATAACCCCTCAAATAGTCCTTCAGTGCCAAATTCTCCACAATTTCATAATCAAAATAATAATAATAATAATAATAATAATAATAATAATAATAATAATAATAATAATAATAATAATAATAATAATAATAATAATAATAATATCCCTACAGCAATTCAAACACAAAACTCATCATCTGAACATCAAGTATTAGAAGCTTTAACTAAACTACGATCGTCATCATCTTCATCATCTGCAAACAATAATAATAATAATAATAATAATAATAATAATAATAATAATAATAATAATAATAATAATAATAATAATAATAATAATAATAATGGTACTACTACACACCATTCATTACCACCTGCCAAAATACCAATCTCTCATTTATTAGAGGCAACATCATTAACTACTACGAAAACGAAAAAGAAAACTCAACGTAAACGTTTACAACCAACATTACCAAAAAGTTTCCCTTGTCCTCATTGTACAAAATGTTTTACAAGGAAATCAAATTTAGATAGTCATTTAATTACACATTCAAGAAATAGACCTCATATTTGTGATTCATGTAATAAAGCATTTGCAAGGCTAAGTGATAGAACAAGACATATTCAAACAACTCATGGACCTTCAAGAGTTTTCCAATGTAGAGGTTCAACATCAATTAAAAATTTAACAAATGCAAATGAATGGGGTTGTTCACATTATTATTCACGAGCTGATGGTTTACGTAAACATTTTAGATCACATGCTGGTAGACATTGTCTATTAGCTTTTATTGCAGGTAATCCAGAAATTTTCAATACAAGTGAAATTTGTAAAAATCCTGAAACTGCATTAGATGATCCAAAACTTGTTGAATTAGCTGTACTTAATGTAAGAAGTCATTGTGGTTGGTAAGTATATACTTATATATATACTTATATATATATATATATATATATATCATATATTTATCCAGTATATAGTTTATTATTACTCTTTATTTGTTATATATCTTCAAATTAAATGAAAAGAAATGAAAAGAAAAGACTTAGAAAAGAAAGAATTGTAAATTTCATTCAACCGCAAGTTAATCCGAATAGTATGCGGTTGAGTCATATTCCGCCCTAAATTTTTCTTTTTTCCCATTAAATTAAAACAGAACTGTGGCTCAACCGATAAATATCCTATTGTTAAACCCACAATATGTCACCCGGAGATGTGGAGAAATTTTTTTTCATTTTATAGAGCCGACTCTCTTTGTATAGTTTTGATATATATTCTTCTGAAGATTTTATTGAATCATCGGTTTGAATTATATATATAATTGCTTTTCTTTACTTGTTTTCTTCTTTCTTTCTTTAGCAATGACCAATACAATAGCAACACCAGTATGTTATGCTTTTCATCAAGTTGACTTATTGGCTCAAAAACTACCTTCTCCAATTTATAAGCCTTTAAAATATATTTTCGATTATGCTGTAAAGAAATGGTTCTTTGTTGGTTTAGCTTGTTTTATTGCATTAGCTCATTCTTATCCTGGTGCAACTGAAGGTGTGCATATAGATTATTGGGCAGTTGCTATTATTTTCTTTATTTCAGGTTTGTCAATTTCATCGAAAGATTTATTATCAAATTTATATTATATTCAAGCTCATATATCAATTTTAGTTATGTCTTTCCTTATAACTTCTTCAATTGTTTTCGGTATTTGTTGTGGTATTAAAGCTGCTAATAATGATGCTATCTCTAATTGGATGCTTGCTGGTTTAATTGTAACTGCAACTTGTCCAACAACTGTCTCTTCAAATGTCGTTATGACAAGACAAGCTGATGGTAATGTCGCTCTATGTTTATGTGAAGTTATTATTGGTAATATGTTAGGTGCTTTTGTCACTCCTGCATTAGCTCAAATGTTTTTGAGTGGTACTTGGAATTTTGCTAATCCTGCAAATGGTACCTCCGTTTCAGCTGTTTATAGGCATGTTATGATGCAAATTGGTTTATCTGTCTTTGTTCCAATGTTTGCTGGTCAAATTGTTCAAAATATTTTCCCAAAACAAGTTAAATGGTGTTTAACTAAATTAATTTTGAATAAAGTTGGTACTTTTATGCTTTTATTAGTTATGTGGTCATCATTTTGTACTGCTTTTAAACAAAATGCTTTTACTTCAGTTTCTCATAGATCAATTATAATGATTTGTTTCTTCAATTTAGGTATTTACCTTTTCTTTACATTGATTTGTTTCTTTTATTCAAGACCTATTTTCTTATTGAAATTATTTAAACATGTACCAAATGAATCATCTTCAAAAACTTATAAAATATTATATCATATTTTTAGACCATTTTATTATTCAAGACAAGATACAATTACAATTTTATTATGTGGACCTGCTAAAACTGCAGCTTTAGGTGTTTCATTAGTTACATCTCAATATGGTTTAGATAATCCTCATTTAGGTCAATTATTAGTTCCATTAGTTCTTTATCAAGCAGAACAAGTTTTTACTGCGGGAATGTTAGTTCCTTATATGAAAAAATGGATTCATGCAGAAAATAAGGAACCTGAATCAGATATTGAGTTTGGTATTACTAGAACTGAAACTAGAATTCCAGATTTAGATGATGATGATGAGGAGAATGGAAATATTAATAACGATGATAATAATGATAATCATAATGATCAAGAATTTGATCAAAATAAATATTATCAAGAAAATGATACAACTAATACAAATACTGAATCTAACATAACTGAAAATTTATCTAACGAAAAGCAAAATTCTGTATCAATATAATAATAATAATTAATTCATAGTATAATTGATAATTCATAATATTTATAAACTTATAAAATTTTAGTTAATTCAATTAACTCATCAATTTCATAATCATTAAATTTGTAATTATTTTTTAAAGCAAATTCTTCAATACATAATTGACCTGGACAACTCTTCCAATGTTTCCTTAAACCATCTTTACGTGAATAAATTCTATTACAACCCCATTTACCATTTTCATTAATTTCACCACATTTAAAGGTTGTCTTTAAATGTAAAGATCTTTCATGTCTATTCATATCACTACGTCGTACAAATCCTTTACCACAATGTTTACAAATATGTGGTTTAATATCTAAATGAACTCTGACATGTGAATCATAATTAGATTTACGTGGAAAAATCTTACCACATTCACATATAAATTTACCAACTTTATTTAATTTATTTTCCTTATTTGAACTTTTCGTCTTGGATTTGTTCTTTGATTTGGTTTTAATGTTGGATTTAGTTGTATTAGTCTTTTTAGTATATTTCTTTTCCTCTTCTTCCACATTATCCTTCACGTTCTCCTTCACGTTCTCCTTCTCCTTTTCATGTTTTACAGTTTCCTCTTTCTTCTCCTTTTGAGTTTCTTTTTCATCTTCCATTTTAACATCACCATTATCACCATCATCAATAACAACAATACCTAATCCAAATAAATGATCATCAGAACAACAAAAATCACTTTTATTTAATTCAATATCATCATCAATTTCTTCATCATATTCAATATCAATATCAATATCTAAATTTTCATTTTCATGTTGATAAATTCTAATAACTTCTTCATTATTAAATGTTGTATTCACTTCATAAATTTCTTCAATTTCATCTAAATTATTATCCTTATCTAAGCCCATCTCTAAATCATATCCATTTATTGTCATATCTTCCTCACTATCAAATTCCCATTTATAATAATTTGTATAATGAGTTTCTTCATGACCATAAGTAAGTATATTCATCTCTATCTGCCTTAAGAATATCCTCTAGTACTTTCTAAATGAATAATGAATGATAATAATAAAAAAGCAGAATAACCACTCTCTTTTATAAACAAATCCATAATAACTCCTTTGCCACCCAAGTAATCAATCAATTAATTAATCAATTGATTAATTAATTGGAAACCTAATAAAAAGACTTGATAATGATCCAATAATCATCAAATTTAGAGAGTCTAACCTATTACGGTAATTTTAATGATCTAATTATCGGTATTACGTAATTATTTATTTTATTTTATTTTATTTTATTTTATTTTATTTTAATAATTCTACATTTTACACAATTATTTAATAATAAATAACTCTTCTTCTTCTTCTTTTTTTTTGGCATTTAATTTAAAATATTATAAAATAAAACAATAATATAGTAATAATAGTAGTAGTTTTAAGTAAGAGTGTCTATATCTCCCTTTCCAGTTGAAATAAAAACATTAATTTAATTTATGTAATAAAAATATTATATCACATAAATTAGAAACATTTATGATGAACAATTGATGGTCCTGATTCGTCATATTCTTGTTTAGAAATCCACATTTGTTGGAAAGTTGATAATGATGCTAAAATAGAACCACCAATCCAAACTGAATATTTTCTTTCAGGTGGTGCAATAATTTTAACTTTCATTGATGATGGTGCTAATGCAGTAATTTCCTTTTGCATTCTTTCTGCAATACCTGGGAACATAGTTGTACCACCTGACATAACAATATTACCATATAATTCTTTTCTAACATCAACATCACACTTCATAATAGAATTATAGGTAGTTTGATCAATACCTGCAGCTTCTAAACCTAAAACTGATGGATGGAATAATGCTTCTGGTGCTCTAAATCTTTCATTACCAATAGTAATAACTTGACCATCTGGTAATTCATAAGATTTTTCAATTGCTGATGATTGTGAAGCAGTTTGTAATTCTTGATCATAATCTAATGCAACATAACATAATTTTTCTTTAATATCTCTAACAATTTCTCTTTCTGCAGTTGTTGAGAAAGTGTAACCTCTTTCAGATAAAATCTTCATTAAATAATCAGTTAAATCTCTACCTGCTAAATCAATTCTTAAAATTGCATGTGGTAATGAGAAACCTGCATAAATTGGGACAACGTGAGTAACACCATCACCAGAATCTAAAACAATACCAGTAGTTCTACCTGATGAATATAATGATAAAACAGCTTGAATAGAGACATAGAAAGCTGGAACATTAAAAGTTTCAAACATAATTTGAGTCATCTTTTCTCTGTTAGATTTTGGATTCATTGGAGCTTCAGTTAATAAAACTGGATGTTCTTCTGGTGCAACTCTTAATTCGTTGTAGAAAGTATGATGCCAGATTTTTTCCATATCATCCCAATTAGTAACAATACCATGTTCAATTGGATATCTTAAAGTTAAAATACCTCTCTTTGATTGAGCTTCATCTCCGACATAAGAATCTTTTTGACCCATACCGACCATAATACCTTGATGTCTTGGTCTACCGACAATAGATGGGAAAACAGCTCTTGGTGCATCATCACCAGCAAAACCGGCTTTACACATACCAGAACCATTATCAATGACTAACTATTATAATTAAAAGAATAGTGTTTAATGTTAGTATTTTGTTTATAAGATAAGATAAGATGATGTGATATAATAATAATAATAAAAATAATAATAATAATAATTGAGAAATCCCGCGAACAAAACAAATTTAAGCAACCCATATGAAAAAACAGGTGGCAAGTGCGTTTTAGTTTTAAATTGAGGAAATCTCAACTAATTATTACTATGAGAATTGCATTAGGTAAATCATTGGTCTTGAATCAATTGAGGGCTTAGTTAATAAATCACCTTGTCGATGAATATCAATGTATATTAATTTATCAGTATTGTAATTGTAGAGCTGGATTATTATCTAATTGAGAATCAATTCACTTTTTAGTGTATGTAATATAGTAATACTAATACTAATACTAATATTTATGAAATATATTAATAATTATCCGTTTATTTCCTAATACAATTCTCATATGATTTAAAAGGGGGGCTACTTACTGCTGCAATATCTTCTATATAAGGAGTTAGTATAAATATTCTTTTGATCATAGTTAACAAATTAAATTATAGGACCCAATTGAGTTATTTCCATTATTATAATGAGATGAGGTAAGATCAACATCACCTAGGAGGATATAATTAAGATAATAACCAATTAAGGTATAATAATTTAAATTGATAGATAGTTTATTATACGTACCAATGTTTGAGTTATCCATTATGTTTAACTATTTATGTTGTCTATAAGAATAAAAGACAGAAAGTAAAGGAGACTAAGAAGAAGGAGGGCGAAACAACATTAAATTGAAATTGAAATTGGAAACGGAAACAACGCTTTGGACGTATTTGCTGTTTTGAAAACTTAATTTTTGTTTTATTATTTATTATTATGTAATATCGACGCATCGACTCTTATTATATATCATCTTACACTGTCACTATCTATATCTAACCTTTTGCTTATTACCTCTCTTTTCAAGCTTTTCCTGTCTTTTACTCTTAACTGGTTCACCATTTGAACCATCTGTAGTTGTAGAATTAGCATTACCCTTATTCTTTGATGGGAAAAACATGCCCATTATCATTGAAATTATACCCTTTAATTTCCAAATTGCAAAAATTGGTATAATTAATAATAAATACCAAACTTTCATACTACCAAAAAAAATCATTAAAATATCAATTAATAAGGTTAAATAAATTATATCAATCATATATTCTGTTAATCCTGATTGTTGTAAATCATCACCTGCCTTGATTAATATTTTATATCCATCTGCATTTAAACCATATTTTGGTCTACCAATTTTTTCAATTATATATTGACAAATTATTAATGGAATTGAATAAATAAAATAATATTTTTTACCATTTGTTGGTCTACCAATTAAGAAAATTGAAATTAAAACAATTAAATTAATTATACCTGATAATATATGAATTGATGATAGTGTTTCAATATTTCTTTGTGCTTGTTTCTTCTCTGCTGCACCTGCCATTTTATGTTTAAAAGAAAGACCTAATGATCAATTCCATGATAACAAAAGTGGTTGAAAAATTAGTAATATCATGTAAATAATTAAATGAATTACGTAATCTCCTCACTGTTAAGGTATATATTATGGTCTATAAAATAATGATATAAGACAGATAACTATATATACTATAATGGATAAAATTTATACTATTATTATATTATATAAAATACACAAAACAAAATATTATATTATTAATAAAATATCAGTAACTAATGACTAAAAAAACTAATCTAACAACAACCACCTTGTTGAGAATTAACTGCAGTACCTGTTAAACTAACATTTGGTTTATTATTAACTTCAGGTTGAGAATTTGCCATTTGTTCCTTAATTTGTTTTGACATTAAAATAAATGCTTGTTCAACATTTGTTGATTCCGCTGCTGAAGTTTCTAATAATTTTAAACCTCTTGAATCTGCAAATTCTTTTGCAACTGCATAATCAACAACTTTCTTATCAGTTAAATCACATTTATTACCAACTAATAATTTTTGAACATTACTTGTACCATATCTATCAATTTCTTGTAACCATTGATTAACATTATCAAAACTTTCTTGATCTGTAACATCATAAACAATTATAATACCATGAGCACCTCTATAATATGATGATGTAATAGTTTTGAATCTTTCTTGACCTGCAGTATCCCAAATTTGTAACTTAATTGTTTTACCATCTAATTCAATTGTTCTAATTTTAAAATCAACTCCAATTGTTGAAACATAATCAGTTGTATATGTATTCTCTGCAAACCTAAGTAATAAACATGATTTACCTACCCCACTATCTCCAATCAAGAGAAGTTTAAAAAGATAATCGTAGTCCTTATTCATCTTATACAATCCCTTACCCTAAAGAAAAGATTACACTCTCTTTCACTCTATAATATAATCAATCAACAATCAATCATTAAATTCGCCCCTATAGTAAAAAATAGCAAAAAGGCAAATTTCCTTATTTTATTATGTAATACACTCTTCTTCTCTATAATACTATAGTTATATTATACGGTATATATACAACCCTCTTATAACCCCCCTTCCCCCAATGCTATCTTATATATATATTATCCATCACATATATTTGTGACACGTCGTATTTTATGTATATAACATTCCTTCGGTAAAATCTGCTAGGAACAATAGGTAAATGGTAATAACAGAGATAATAATGCACACTTACATTGATAAATAGATACAGATTGCCTATTTAGGAAGGTGGCTGGTTTCATGAATCCATTTTTGATAAAGATTTCAGATATCAAAGATTTAAACTTTACCAGCCATATACCGTACATTTCCTAATATAGAATAATTATAACCCAGGTATCTGGCTGGGTTACACTTTTTTACTTTGTTTCAAATTATGTTTCATCATTTGGATAATATATAACTTAACAGAAATCCTTAGTTTCTAAAATTAAATTTGTTTTTATTAATATGTATATATTAATTCAATGTATGAATGTTTGTGTTATTTATAATTATATTTTATTAATTACCAAATTCTTTTAACACAGATTATAAGATATTTTTGGTTCTGGTGTATACTTCATTATATACTTCCAATATAACTTATTACCTTTAAGTTAATCAATTTATAGAACTTCTTTCAGCACCTTTTAACATTAACTCTTTTCTTAGCTCAGTTTTTCATTAGCTCATCCATATAACTGTATCAACTTACAAATTAATATATTAATCAGTTCATTGCATTTTTATATTTTACTTCATTCTATTTTACTAAATTTTTATGATATCAAACCAATATTTCAATTAAATAATAATAATTAAACAAACTTCAGTCATTCACTATATACTTAAATTGAAAATATCATCTACTATATCATGAATTCACAATTAGATAATCATAAATCAAGAACTTTAAAACATTCAAGTTCGTCATCTTCATTACTGAGTCGTACAAGAAAATTATCATCAGAATTGAAAATTTATAGACCTTTAAAACGTTCAACTTCATTAAGTTATAGAACAAATATACCATCATCAACAACTATAAATACATCTAATTCTACAATAAAAAGTAATACTATACCAAAGTCAAATTCTTTTGAAGAGTTACCAACTCCAACATCACCATCACCATCTTCATCATATGGTAAAAGACTTAAAAGAAGGTTTAAATCATTAAGGAAAATAAGTACAAGTACAATTTCGTCATCAAGTACATTATCAAATATTTCATCACCAATTTTCAATCCAAACATCAATAATGAAAAAATAATATCACCACCACCTTCAAGTCCATCACATTCAATTCCAAGTCCGACAGTTTCATATAATGATGATTTATTTATAACTGATAATGAAGATGAATTTGATTCATCATTTTCTTCAATAACTAGAGATACATCATTCAATACTTCATATTCCTCAATTTCCTCCTGTGAATCTTCACCAATAAAATCCAAAACTTTATTCACTGACTACGCATTACGTCAATTGAAGGTTACAACTAATTCTGATGATTTATTAACATTAAATACATATTCAACAATAACTTCATATTCGACATCATCAAAAATATTTGAAATACCTGAAATTTTAGAAATTATTTTAAGATATGTTTCAATAAATAATAATGAAAATAATTTGATTGAACCAAAAATGTATCGTCGACCACCATTATCATATAATCATTCATTATTAATTTATGGAGAGAATAATGGTGAAAAAATTTGGAAAAAAACTGTATCTGAAGGAATGATGATCAATAAAGAAAATGTTAATAGTGATAGAAATACTCTTTATAATTGTTTATTAGTTAATAAACAATGGAATTATCAAATCAATCAAATTTTAAATGAAAATTTAATTTTCAATAATGATGAAAAATTTGAAAAATTTACATCAAATAAATTACATTATAAGGATAATGTAAATGAAATTATTGAACCAATTTCGATTAATTTAAATAAGATTAAATCACCAAAATCAATCTATGAAATTTTTGAGAATAAATTATCATCAAGAAGATTAGAAAAAATTGAATATTATATTTGTTCAAATTTTTTACCATCAATTAATTTAATTTCAAATAACTTGAAAAAGCTAGTACTTCCAGGTTGTAAAATTTTAAATGATGATAATTTAAAAAATTTAATAAGTAAATCACCAAATTTAACTCATTTAGATATTAGAGCTTGTGAATCAATTACTGATTCATCAGTTTATTTTATTGCAAATAATTGTCCCAAATTGGAATTATTAAATTGTGGTAGACATAAAAGAGGTGAATTAATTTCAGATATTTCAATTGGACTAATTGCTAAAAATTGTCCAATTAAAACAATTGGACTTGCAGGTTGTGGTATTTCAGATTGGAGTATTTGGGAATTAGCATTACATTGTGGATCAACGTTAGAAAGATTAAGCATTAATTATTGTTGGAAATTAACTGATGTTGGAATTTGTAGAGTTATTAAAGCAAAATTAATTGAAAAATTATCAGTTTTAGAGATACGTGGAATTAAATTAAATAATATTGAAGATTTAGTTAATTGGAAAATTCGTAAATTAAATGAAGAAAATTTTAAAATTTTAATTGAAGCTTGTGAAAGGATTGATTTAATGATTAATGAGTTTGAATCAAAAATTAATTATGAAAATAATTTAAAATTAATGAATGATTTAACAAATTGGATTAATAATAATGAAAATGATAGTGATATTAATTTTAGAAATTTTTTAAATAATCGTTATATAGAATAGAATGGTATGTATAATGTAAATCAAGAACAAGAATTTATGCTTCACAATAAGCTCTATAAAGAACTAATGAATCATTACTTTGGAAATTTAATTCAACATTTGGAGCAACATAGAAAACTGCACCTGTGAAAGCATCAAGTTTATTTTCATCATTATTACTACTAATAATACCATTACCTTCGGTAACAATTATAATTGAAGGACCATTAATACCTTTACAATTAGCCTTACCCTGTTTATCAAATTTAATTTGTAAAACTGAAAATTCATCAATTGGTGGATCATAAAGATTGAAAATTGCATCACCATTACCTCTTTCAAATTTTAATGGATTTAATTTTTGTTCATCAACATTATTTGTTGAATAAGTTAAACTATTAACTAAAGTTTCAACATCTTTAAATTTTGGTGTAAAACCAGCTCTAATAACATTATCAGAAGCTGCCATACATTCAATTATATCACCTGAAATATAAGCATGAGGTTCACAAGCTTGTAAAAACATTGCTTCACCAATTTTCAATATACAATGATTAAGCATTAAACAACCACAAAATAATCCAATATCATTTGGGAATTGAGCATTTAAACGTAAAATAAGATCAGATAATATTTCACCATAAAGTGATGGATTTTCTTTAGCTGTTAAAACTAATGAATTTGAATATTTAATTATATCATCATTATTTGAATTCATAACTTTTGAGAAAACTAATTTAAGATTTTCTTTTGAAGGGTTGTTAATGAAAGTTTGAGTTGTTTCATCACCAATAAGTGATGAAAATTCTTTAATATTGATAAGATGATCTTTAATTGTGTTAAGAGGTTTAAAACCACAGAAAGCTTCAAAATCTGTAATTGCGATTGCCATTTCAGGTTTATGATTATCATCTGGATAATTTTTTGGATCTTTTAAACGTAATTGTTCTGCTAATTTTTTATCAGGGTGTGATTGAATTGATAAAACCTTTTCAATTGATAAAACTTTGAAAAGGAAAGGTAAAGAATTTGACAAATTAAATTTTTCCATAATTGATTTTGATAAATATTTTTCAGGATTTGAACTAATGAGGTCAGATAGTTTTTCACCATTAGTTGATAAAACTGTTGGAACTTTAGGATGAGTACCCATCCAATATTCTGCATAAGGTAAAGATTCATCTATTATGACATTTTCAGGATCACTTGCATGAGCAAATCTAGCAACTGAAGAATTTGAACCTAATTTACCCCAAGCATAATTTTGAGGACCACCAATAACTCTAACCAAATCGTTTGACATTGTATGAAAGAAGGGGGGGTATATAATATAAATATATAGCTTTAAGAAGAGAAGAGAAGGGAGATAAAAATAGAAAAAGAAAGAAAAGAACAGGTGTAAATATATATATAAAAATAAAACTGTAAATAAAGTGAATATAAATATATAATAAATTGTAAACAGATAGAAACATGTTGATAGAAAACACGGAACAACCTCATCCATATCTATACATAGTAAACGCGCTTTTTTCATAAATAAATTGGCAACGGACTATGTGTTCTTCTCAACATTCGGTGTGTTATCCTAATTGGTTTTGGTGAGAGTATATGCGTAGTAGTAGAAGGAGAGGGATGGTACAGTGGACTTGGTTCTGTGTTCTCTATTGGTAAATCGTAAATTTTACTGTAATCAGGTGTAGTATTAGTATTTTCATCATTATTATTATTATTATTATGATTATTATTATTATTGGAATTTTCTTGTACTAAACTTATCATTGAAACTGGTGGTGTTGGTGGAACTGGTATTAATGGAGAACTACTTCTTAATTCAAATAATGGATCCTTTAATCTATCATTATAAGTAGGTGGTATATCCGTAAGTAAATTAATTGGTATTTCGATTTCATCTGATAGTTCCAGTATATTTAAGTTTTCATTATTATTATCATTATTATTATCATTATTATTATTATTATTATTATTATTATTATTATTATTATTATTATTATCATTATCATTATAGAAAAGGAATGAATCAGGGTTAAGTTCATCACATGATGAAACAATTAATTCTGATTGTAATGGTATTATTGATGGTGATTTATCAAACATTGGAGTTAAATTATTAGAAAAGGTAATATCTTTATTTGATATAATTGGTTTATTAAATAATATGGGGATATTTGGATCAATATAAAAATTCATTGGTATTTTACTCTTAATTTGTGAGATATGACCATCAGGATTTATAAATTCAATGAAAATTATAAGTCTATGTTTAACATTAATTAATTTATTATTAACATCATGTGGTAATTTCCTTAAATTATTTGGTAATGGTATATTAGCTCTTAAAGCCCAAAAATCATTTGGTAAATAATCATTATTTATAGATGGTAAATTTGATTGGAAAATAATTTTTTCATCAGTAAATGTTGATTCACCAAATTTATTATCATTAAAAGTACTAAATTTTATCAGTTGAGCAATTTGAATAGTTATTTTACCTAATTTAATATTTTTCAATAATGGTTGTAAGAGAAGGTAAATTTTTAAATTAGAATTTAATGAAATATAAGTTGAGGGTAATCTAATTTTATAATTTATTTTATTAATCCAAGAATTTTCAGCTAAGAATTCACTACTATGAGAAGATAGTAATAATTGTGATGGTTTTTTAATGATATTCAAATGTTTAAAAGATGTACTGATTCTATTATCATTGAAATATATATTACTCTGTAAATAATGAACAATACTAGCATATTTCAAACACTCAACTGATTCAACAATATCATCAAATGGAATATTTATTGTAAATCTAATAGAATGATTACCCTTATTGTATAATAAAGTGGGGGTGTCACATTGATTAAAGAGGGGGTGCGATAAATAAGTATTAAGTAATGTACTCTCTTTAAATGGACATTCACATATTTTTACACCTTCTTTCGTTTGAAATGATTCAGTGTAATTAACATTATACCTTGTATTTAACCTTATATCTATATCATTAATTAATGTATCTTCATCAAGGGAGAAAACAATATCTCCATTAATTAAAATTTTATTATCATCATGAATATTATTATCATTATCAATTATTATAGTATTTCTAATTCTACTGTCTATTCGTATATCGTGTAACATTTGCTTAGTATTATAATATGAGTCAATTACTATAGTATATATACCCTCTCTATAACACTGGGTATAGTAAAGTATTTAAATAAAGAATTCTTAAATATATATAAATATAAAACCTAATAAACCTAATAAACTCTTTAACAATGAAAAAACTGTGAAAAAAAAGAAACTTCCGATTGGCGCTATTCCTTTTTCCTTTTATTGTATAATGACCATTTTTATTACAATAACAACGGTCTTCTCTCATTATCTTCAATGTCCTCCGTATATTCTGATTCAATGTCTTCTATTTCT